>JAHLSL010000025.1:9779462-9826285 GCA_025920805.1 Petroica traversi | reverse complement strand
GGGAGCCGCTTCCTGGCTACGGCTCTGGGGCTCCGCCGGGCTGCCCCCGGCCCCGGCTGCAGCGTCGCCACATGCACCAGGTCCGGCCCCAGAGCGACCCGGGACACCTGTAGCCGCCTGGGTACCAGAATCCCCAGCTCTGCTAGAAACGAGACGATATGACTTTTAAAGGACCCTTCCAACCCAAACTATGTTGATTCGATGGAAGTTCCCATTTAGTCTGAATTAGCTAAATTAGAATTACCTAGAACTCAATTAAGAATTCTCACTCCCCGTCTTGTGAAAATTTCAAAACCATATTCTGGTTGAGGCAAGAATAGTAGTAAAGGAGGAAGGGAGAATTTGAAAGAGGGTCTGTGAGCGGATGAGGCTTTGATGCCTGGTGGGTGTTCAAAGGAGCTGTCAGATGGCCAGGGATCAGCGAGGCAGCAAGAGTCCCCCCGTGGGGATTGACTGTGGGGTGTGGAGAGACTCCCATAAATTATGGAGCTGACATCTTTGCTAACTCCCCCTCAGACACACGAATCAGCCTTCACAGCTTACAGAGAAGCTGAGCTGGGTCCAGAGCACCACTCTCCCGATGACAAAAGGTCAGGCAGTGCTCTGCTGTCAGAGAGGAACAGAGGTGAAGCTGGGCCACTTTCAGGGTGAGATATAAACCCAGTCCTTCACTTTTGAAGGTCCCTGGAATGCTCAGAGTATCACCTATTGCTAAGAACCACATGATGAAAAGGGGAATCATCCCAGCCAGGAAACTGCTGATGGTCTGGCCGGTCACCCTTCTGCCCCCACCATGCAAGGGATATCTGTGTTTAAAAATTAATCATTGCTGAGAGCTCACATCCCACCCACGGGGATGTCTTTTTGTTTTGTTTTGCTTTTAAATTAGTTCACCCCCACTCTTTCTCCCATGCGCAGTGGGAATGGATGGCGAGAGGAGGCAGTTTCCCTGCTTGTGCTCTTACCTGGCTCATGCCTTTGCTTTCCCAACAGCATTTCTCTGAAGGGCACCACTCACACAGCCCTGGCAGGGCTGCAAAGGTGAGTGGTGCCTGCCCCAGCACAGCCCAGGAGCAAGGTTGGAGTCATTCAGCTGAGCACACACACACAGCACGTTTGTCAGGGAATGTTGGTCAGGGTTCAAACTAAATAAACCCCACAAGGAACTTAATGTTGAGCTGAAGGGTATAAATGAAGTGGCTTGTGGAATTCAGTGGGAGCTCAGGAATTTCTTGGCATGACACGGTGGTAGAGGAGAAAGGATTGTGTGTACCTGCCCTTTGAAGGCAGCTGAGGCAGCAAAGACTGAATGAATTGTGCTGGACACCAAATCCACATTAAAATAAAGCGTGCAGCCTGCCATCAGGGTAGGAGATCACAGAAACAAGAGGTCTCCTTCAAATTTGGAAAGTTCAACCAGTTATTTTGTTGATCCAGGCACCACTACGAGTGTGGGTGTTGTAACCAGAGCACGAGTTGCAGTCAGGGTGAAACGTCAGCTCTCAACATCCTCTCGGCTCTCCCTCTGGCAGCAGGTGATGCCTTCCCTCTTTTCCTGCATCCTGGCGCTTGTCAAAGCCTGTCCTGGATTTCACTCACTGTCCCATGAAAAAAACCAGCAAAAAGATTGGTGTCTTATGTAAATATAAAACTAGTATGTTATCATCTTCATAAGCTGTTAAAATCAGGAAGGGCAGTGTTCCTTACTCCCTTCATGACTCATCCCTGATAACTCCAGGGAATGTCTTCTTTTATTGGGCCAGCTGTTAAAACCAGGTGGGGCATGTTCTTTATTTCTTCCATGACCTATCCTCCCTCCAAGGGGACATGTTCTGTTAAAGGGCCATCGAGTCCCACTTCATGACCGATTAAATTACATCATCCCTTTGCGAGATGCTCCACTCAGGGGGAGGAACCAAGCATTCCTATCTGGATATAATCTGAGATTTAAAACATCAGTCAGCCTTTTCCACTGGATTCCCAGAGGAAGATCAGACCCTTCTACACCACCACTGGACTTTCAGAGAACTATGCCTTTCTATAGGATCACTGCTCCAACACAGACACATCTATCACTCCAAGAGGACTGCAGCCATCATTTAATAGGACTGCTGGCAACACCTGGTCTGACAGGGTGTCAGGTTGTATTCTGACTGTCAGTGCTTTGGGTTTTTTTGTACTATTGCATTCTTTTTAATTTTCCTATTAAATTGTAATTCTGACTTGGAGTCTCTCACTGGTTTGCTCTCAAACTCCCACAAGTGGGCAGCTTTCTGCTGGACTGCCTTGAACCTCCTCCTACAGGAGTCAGAGGCGCAAGAGAAGCGAGGGGGGCTGCCAGTACAGAGGCAGGACCCCGGAGGGGAGCAGGGGCACAGGACATTCCCCATCATCCCTTTGACTCAGTCACAAGGGTACACTTTCACCCTGATCAGCAGCTCCTCAACTTGCCCCTGCCAAAGTGCAGCCTCAGCTCTTTGCTCTCTGCAAAGGTAAATCTCACAGTAACGAGTGTGATTTGTGGAGTGCTGTCTCCCCCTTGCTCCCTCTCCTTGCATCATCCTGCTGCTGCCATAGCTTATCAAATATATTCTTTTATTACTTGCATACATGCAGTGATTGGCATCACTACAGGTTTTCCCTGAGCAGCCAGACCATGAAGAAACTGGCCCTGCCCCATATTAAGCCCTTCCAGCCCGGCAGGCACGCTCAGGGTTATTGGAGCCTCCTTTGGGTGTTATTGGCTGAGATTAATTTTAAAGGCCACCCCTGCAGTAGAGGCTGAGTGCACAGAATCATGGAATTGTTTAGATTGGAAAATACCTTGAACATTGTCATGTCCTATTGTTAATGCAGCACTGCCAAGTCCACCTCTAAACCATGTCCCCAAATGCCAGTTCTACGCAATTTTAAATCCCTCCAGAGGTTGATGCTGCAGGTGGGCTAACAACAAGCAGAGGGAGAAAGTGTTTAGTATCTGTGAGAGATAATTTTTCATTAATTTCTGGAACACACATCTACCAAAAGATGGCAGCAAATCTTCTCATATGGGTTTGGGCATCAGTGTCATCTGCTGTCTTGGACTCTATTTTTCCTACAGGTTATGAACTGTAGATTGTCCTGGGAAGTGCCTGAAGAACAGGAGGATTACGCTAGATGTTCTCAACAGAGATCTATTTTTGTGACTTCGGTTTAAATTTTACAAATTCCTTCTACAGTATAAGAAATTCTCAAAATATCAGTTACTTCTTTTATTTTGGCGCTCCTTGGGTTTTAGTAATGCTACATCTTAATTTATTTTAACAGGTGAAAATGGAATAGAAGGGAATGCATCATAATAGATTTGAATAAAAATAATTCCACAAATAGTTCACATACAGGCTCTGTCTAAATGTTCCTTTGCCATCACAGGCTTTAGGTCTCAAGCACTCAGAGCAACTTGTTTAATACCAGTTTGCTGGAGAAATCTGGAATTGTCCAGTCTTTCATTATACAAATCTGCATGTAAGAGGATTATTTTTAAGCTCTGTTCTGCACTACTAGTGGATATAGCCATGACTCTGGTTCTGATAGTATTCATACCAAATTAGCTGGGAATAAATCAAAGTCAGTAGATTCACTGCAGGTACCAAAATGTGGGCTCCTCTCAGCTCAGGTGACAGTCCTGGGGTTGGGCTTTCAGCAGCTGTGCCCTGTGCTCCCCTGGCAAGGCACTTCTTTACAAAGCAAACCACAAAACAAGTGTTTTATTCAGGAGTTAGTGGTGAAAAGGTGGAAGGCATGGAAGGATCAGCCCTTCTGCATTTCAAAGTATGCTTCTGATTCAATTTCTTCACAAAATGGGACCAGTAAATACTATTTTCATTAATCACTTTTACATAGCTAAATTGTGCAAAACTGTAATTTCCTCCAAAAATAACTTACCTGCCTAAAACAATGTTCTGAAAAAAAAATGTGGCTTGTGAATTCTTCATGAACAGCTGAGTCTTATTCAACTGCAGTTTCATTCATATCACATAACATGTTTGAACAGCAGAAAAACTCATTAGGCAGAGGTCCAAGATATATTTCTCAATAATTATGATTTGGCTCTCTTTAGTAACAAAAATGTTTTCAGCTTGTTAACCTGCAAGAAATCCATTCATAATCCACATGCTGATGGAATGATAAAATAAGCAAGGATGCCTTGCTGCTGGGTATTACACTATGTAAGTATGTTTTCATGCCTCTTACACTTATAAACTCAACCCAGTCTGTGTTGCTCAGAGCCAAGCCTCGCTGCCTGCTGTGCCAGTTTCAGAGACTGGTTGTTTCCACTGCAGAAAATCCTCCACTGGGGATGCTTACACATCTCTGATGCTCCACAGATCATCTCTTGTGTCAGCAAAAACAATTTTTACCTGGGCCAGTGTAAGAGGGCTGCTGCTGGTCTCTACAAATGAGCATTAGCAGCTGTTTACCACCAGCACAGCCCTCTCACACCCACCCATGTCACTGCTCCCTTCTTCCCTGTACTCTCAGTGTGACACATATATCTTAAAAACTCTTTAAAATAGTTGAGCAGCTTTAACTGGTTATTTCAGCTGCAACCAGGACAGGCTGAAGCTACCACAGATTCACATAGTGGGAGGGATGAGCTGGTTCAAAATGTGGGCCCAGCTCAGAAAGGTCGTGTGTTGTTACTATTCCCATTTGTCCACCTGCCTGGAGTTTCCAGGCATCGCTCAGCTACTTAATCAAGATGTGGCCCAACAGAAGGTTGTGTTAGCCAGATAAACCAGCCCAGAGCCTGGTTTTCCCCAGCACAGCAGGCTCAGTCCTTCATGGTGCTGAAAAAAAAACACTAGAGCTTGTGCTGAACGGAAAAGATATTGCTAATGGAATTCTTTGTATGGATGCTGATCCATTGCTGGGGTGAGAGAGCCCTGTTCAGGCTTCTGTCCTGGCTACACCCAAATGCTCTTCATCAACATGGCAGGGTGGGCTCTGCTAAGAGACTAAACCCCAGGTCAAAACCCTAAGGAAAGGATTATTACCACTTCTGAAGTAGTGCCCAGCAGGCTGAGCAGTCATGGGCACCCCTGGCCTGTTTGGGACACCAGTACTGTGCCACACAGCCTGCAATGGGTTTGAGACCAGCAGGAATGGGGGGCACATGGGTGTGAGAAGCCCAGAGAGGGCTGCATTGATTTTTGAGGAAGAAAGTCAAAGCGTAGAAAACAAAAGGCGAAGGTAATAAAAGCTAAACTCTCCCAGCTCCTTTTGATCTTGGAAATTGATAAAGAGATTGACCTGACATTGTTACACCCCTCACTCACTCCCTCTGGGTTGTGTTTTTATTTCCCTGAACCAGTAATGATCAAAGCTGAGAGCCTCTCCATCACTGTATATTTTACTTTTCACTCCAAACAAAAGTTGCAAAGGCTGCAATGCTTTCTCTCACTTCTGTCCTGGACCAGTGGTCTGCTTCAAACAGAGGTATTTGCAGGAGCACCAACTCCCATGGTCTCAGTAACTTCACACTGCAGGGGCAAAGGAGCCCCACCCAGGTAGCGAAGAGGGAAAGTGATTCACACACTCCTCGTGGGGTGCAGCCTGTCAAAATAGATATCACAGCTTTTACAACATGAATTGTTTGGGGAGAGGTGGAAATTCGATCTGTCAGGTGAGGCTGTGGTAGAAGTCTCCTTGAGGACAGAGCATGGACAATATATACATGGGCAGATAGTGATAGGGCAAGGGAGAAGGGTTTTAAACTAAAAGAGGAGAGCTTTAGATTAGATGTTAGGAAGTAATTCTTCCCTGGGAGGGTGGTGAAGAAATGGCATAGGCTGCCCAGAGAAGCTGTGGCTGCCCTATCCCTGGGATTGTCCAAGGCCAGGTTGGACAGGGCTTGGAGCACCCTGGGATAGTGGAAGGTGCCTCTGCCCATGGCAGGGAGTTTGAAGCCTTTAAGAGCCATTCCAATCCAAACCGTTCTACAATTTTATGACATCAGTAACCACAGACAAGCAGTGAGTGACGCAGTGGCATAAACTGTGCCATCATTGCAAGGAGTTGTGCCTGCAGGTACCAAAGAGATGTTAGAATCATAGAACAATTTAGGTTGGAAAAGACCCTTAAGATCATCAAGTCCAACAGCACTTAACCAAGCACGTCCATGAATTCTTTCTCAAGAAAAAAAGGAGAAAGAGAAGAAAGGAGCTGAAGTCATGGCGTCCTAGCATACGGGTTTTTTCTGTATATATTGAAGAATGTGTCAACCCTCTTCACTTCTCAGAAAAAAATCAAACCCGAAATTGGCCACACAGGCCTCACAGGCCTCACAAGCCACAGTATTTTCTAATTTTCACAATTATCTTGTCTTTCAAGAAACACTAGGGAAGCAGTGAAGATAGGGTATGTCAGATAAATAGATGATAAATGCATGCCAAGCAAAATGTTATTTGTAGGCTGTTTAAATTCAGGAAGCATTAATCCGGCAGAAAAGTTTCCACATTGTGGTTACAGAGCTGCAGACACAATTATTAGCTGTTGTACAGTCTAGCACATCTTTTACTTTTAGCAGGACCAGACTGCTGAATAGAACTGGAAAAAAAGTCATTGAGTCACTGACAGAAAAATAAAAAAAAGATTGAGTGAGGGTCAGGCAGTGGAAGCTGCAGTGGTAGGCGAGAAGATTCAGTGAAAGAAGAAGCTACTGGGGCTCATCGCTGGCCGTCAGGATAGGCCTGGCAGGAAGATTCATGGCGATGTAAAATGGTCAAGGAAAATTTACGTTGGCAAACAAGAGCTGCTGGAGCTGAGAGCTTGCTTGTTTCTGCTATCTTCACAGATGGAGTTTAAGTATGGGTACACTACAGTTCTAGAAACAAACAGATTTGGCAGCAAAATATTCACATTGGATTGATATTTACAAAAAAAAAAAAAAAGAAGAAGGGGGAATGGTTCAGCTCTATTTAAATGATTATTTAATCAGGTCATATTTAGGTTGCCTGGTCAAATAATCCTGCAAATATAGATGTGTAACACTGTTTTTTTAAAAAACAAAATAAAACTAAGAACATGTGTTCTTCAGCTGCAGCATTTATTCTGTGCAGTTAAACCAAAGGCATGAGATCAAATCTAAATGTGGCTGGGTTATGTGTGAGTATCCCAGCCAGAAATGTAGTTGTAGCTGCAGTACCCAATGAAATAGGTTTAGACTACAGGTCTTTAAATTCCTCCAGGTAAAACTGAGTGTATAGAGAACTTCTCTAAGCTTTGTGACAACTTGTTTCTGCTGTTACTGAGTGGATACAACTGGGATTAGTCCTGAAGGAGACAGTGGAAATATCCATTGGACTTGGGCAATAGAATAATTTTACCTATTTATGTAATGTAATAAATAGGGTCCATTGAATCATTGGATGTCCTTTGACATCTCTTCCCTTTGAGCTGCCTCTTCCCATGGGAGCAAAGGGAATCTCTGGTTAGGGAAGAACAGCCCTTGAGAATGAGCTGCATTCCCCCTCAGTACTGCAGAAAAGCAAAGCCCCCATGGAGAGGGACAAAGGGGGCCAGTGGGTCCTTCTCACCTCACTAAGGGTTTAGACCCATCCTTGGCATTATTCAGGAATAGCCAGAGTTCTCATGTCTATTCCATAAAACATAGGTTTTCCTCTTAAAAAAAAAAGTCAGAATATCAGAACTGACCAACAACTGACTGACAAGAACAGTAGGGATGTGATAGCAAGAACTTGAGAGGAAGGAAAACTTGGTCAGGAGCCTGCAAGAGAAAAGGCCTTTCACAGCCCCTCAAGCAAGTCCTGGCATAAGATTAAAGCTGGGTATTGAGTGCATTTTTAATCCCATCCCTGGCAGGAATGGGAGGGCTGCATTAGCACAAGACAAATTGTTGGTTGCGATAGAAGCTGGAGGCTGCTCTGAAAAAGAGGGATTGTTTTATCTGGAAGACAAAAGAAGATGGCTAATCTTCCTCAGAGGGCACAGGTACTGCTGGGTGGAGCAGGCTGGGTATATTGCTGAGAACATCTGTCACCAGACTCCTTGGAAAGGGGCTCCTTATGAAATGTTAACACATTTCAGTCTAGGATCTCATGGAAAGTGCTGCCTAGGAGCTCTTCTTCAGCTGGCTTTACACTTACAGAAATGTCCAGAAAGAGATTTATTCCTAAAGAAATATTTTCTAGAGCTGGTGATGACCATTGCTGGTTGCATTGAAGTCATTTCCCTGAGCCTTGCAGAAAGGAGAAGTGGGTGACTTGAGCCAAGAATCTTTAAAATTTTTGGTTTGGTGTTTATACAAAAAATAATGCAGGTGCAGGGCAAAATTGGTTCAAAAGATCTTACAAATGAAGTCCATGTTGGAGAGGAAAGGAGAACTTCTCTTCCACCTCAGTGAGAAGATCAGGGCAAAATCTCCACCTACTTTCTCAGACACAGGTGTAAGAGTACTTTAGATGCTTCATTGCACTCAGCTGAGCTCAGCCCAGTCTTTCCATGGATCCCAACAAAGTTTGCAGCAGACAAGATTATTTCCCAAGCACAAGCATAAGTATTACCCAATGTCTGGCAGTTGTGCTGAGGCTGGGAACAGCCCATCTCCTGGAAATACAAACCTTGAAAGCTTAGCAGATATTTGCTTTCCTGGCTACATCCAGCCTGGATTAAGTCCAGAGCGCAGGACAGTAACAGCAGCCCTTGCAGAACGTCCTATAAGGACGTGGATTTCCTCTTTTAGAAGAAACTCTGCCCTTTGATCTATTCCACCTTAGAAAAGGAAAAGGCAATTTTCCTCTTAGTCCTGAGATACATCAGTCACCATGGGGAAATACCCTTAATTGTGAAAGAACTAGGCAGAAGTTGTCAATAAACCTCAGTTCCCTACACACACATGCAAATACACACATCAGCCTCTATTCCATTGACTGTAATTAGTGGTACAATTTTCTATTCCCTTTTGATCAAAGTGTTTTATTTCTGTCTGT
This sequence comes from Petroica traversi, assembly GCA_025920805.1. Classification (NCBI taxonomy): domain Eukaryota; kingdom Metazoa; phylum Chordata; class Aves; order Passeriformes; family Petroicidae; genus Petroica; species Petroica traversi. Next base: position 9,817,295 of record JAHLSL010000025.1, on the reverse strand, counting down.
CCAAAAGTCCGGTTTTGATCTTTGGCCCTACATTTTGATCCAAAGTTTTAATGAAGGAAATTCCTCCATGAGTTCAATACTTGGCACTCCAAGCCCTGAACAAGACACCCAACAAACAGAAAAATTCCTCATGTCAAAGGTCCTGTTAGGCAGCAGATGTTAACAGAAGCCCAGGGCACTTTAGAGGCATGTTTGACACTTGGTTTTAGCCACTTCAGGCCATAACTTAGATGCATGTCACCCCTGTAGTGACAGTAGGGAGACAGACATCTTAGGGGAAGGGCACCAGATACTCAGGGCCATGCAGTGGGACAGTCACCACCCTGTTCCCTGACAACAAAGACCATTAGACCACAATTATTCTGCAGTTTTAAGCTTTGCCAATATTTTGGCAGGCAGTTACGTATACAAAGAATTCATAAAATATTATTAAAAGCAAAACAGAGCTCATGAAATATGCTAAGGCCGCTTTATAATAATTTTTTTCCCTTTTTTGTATGATATTTCTTGGGGTTTTATTTCATTCTCAAGAAGCATGGGAAAGTAAAAGCTCTATCCTAGTACATCCCTAGGATGGAAAGGGCAGGAACAGGGAGGTGGCAGAACTGCATTGGATAAGAGTGGTATTTAATGGGGCTATAGGGCAGGTTTGAATGCATTATGTGCCTGAAGCAGCACAGAGTATACAATATATCACATTGATTGAAGAAGCCTCAGTGCCTGGCTTATCCTCTGCTAGTCAGACAAGAATACCTCACATGTTCCATCTAGTGATGCTGCTTTTCATATACTGAGAGTTCTCCAGGCACAACCAAAAATATTCAGCCAGACTGGAGGGCCCATAGCCACGAGGATGGCCACTAGCAGAGCTGTATAAGAAGCCCTGTCTGACAGCCCCTGGTTGCTGGTGCAGCTCTCTCCGTGCACAGGCTTAGGATTGATATGAACCAAGAGCCAAAAAGAACTCAAATCAAATTTCCCAAGCATAATAGCAAGGTTTGTGTTCAAATCCATATATACTTTTGTGCACATGTACAAAAATACACTTAGTAAAAGTAGTATAACTAAATAGGCAAGAACTAAATAATAACTACTCTATAACTAGATTAACTAATAGCTTGGAACTAAATAGCACCAGTAGAAGTTACCAGTAGAAGGCAACAATGCTTAAATCTGAAGAAAAAACAAGATTTTTATAAACATATTAATTGAAGATATCTGAGGATCATGATCATAGCAGATGGACAGATCAAAGCCCTGGCATTGCACAGGATTTATAACGACAAAGTACCAAAGGCAGCAAATGAAGGGCAGACATTTACCATTTTAATTACTGGAAGTGGGTTTGAAGGGAATAACTACTCAAGTGATAATGGAAATGCCTTGTGCCAATATGCTAACTGCTGCATTTGTCACTGGGATGAAGGATGAGTTATGCGGAGTTTCCCATCTGAGCTGGGGATGAGATGGGCCCGGAGATGCCACAGAGCCAAGCGCCTCTCCCATGCCAGTGGGCTTGAGGCTATTTCAAGGGCTCGAGAACCTCAGCACTCACTGCTAAGTGCTGGTGAAGAAGATCTTCCTGGAGAGCTCAGTGGGGTGAGCAGCTCCAAAGTAGCTCTAGCAAAGAAAATGAGGTGAGGTGAATAGGGAGAATGAGCAAAGGCTGAATTCAGAGGTTTGTTCAGACCTGACTCCATGGCTGTCACTCAGAGCAATAACCCACTGAGGGCATAGAGACTGACAGTCCACGCTCTGCTAATCCCAAACATGCATTAAAGCTGTGACATAAGTGTTTGGTGTCCAGCTTGTCCAAAGAAGTTTCCATATTTACCAGAAATATCTCCATCTTTAATGCTTCCAGTTACCCTCCTTGATTGCAGAATATTCTCAACCTTTTTCAAGGCAATTACCTCTCACACAGGATAGTTATAGCACCTCATACTCCAAGGAATACCTTTTCAAAGCACAAAATGCACGGAGAGGAAGTATCAGTGTTTGCCTTCACTGCAGGCAGTCCTCCACTGGAAATCTCTCTCACATGTGCCTTCAGCCTCTCCATCGTGTTGGCTTTTGGGGATATTGAATCTCAGGGATGTGATCTGACTTCTCTCTTTGCTGTTTCAAGTCCCGCATTGTGCAGATCTGCAGTAGGAAAGACACCCCAAGATCCTTCAACTGTTTAATCCCCTACTTTTTCATTGGTAAGATGAATGGTTCAGCTCACATTCAACCCCCAAGTGATTGCCCTTTTCCCTGAAATAACTACTGATTTTATCTCTCATTTCCCTATACACCTACTCCCAGATTTCTTAAAGTTTATCCCTGAAAGCCCCAAGTTTTTCTTGCTCGCTTTTCATGGCCTGCAGCTTTTCTTTTAATATAAAGAACATTGTTTCTGGCAAGACATTAAGGTACTCATCAAGTGCCAGCATAAAAGCAATAAATACCCCATTTGCATTTGTATTTTGATAGTCCCTCCATCTCAGCTGTGATGATGTCTCTCCCTGTCTGCACCCTCTTAGCCCAGGCTGGGTTCTGTCACCCAAGCTGGGACCACACCTTCCTCTTTCCATCATGGGTTTTTCCGCCTGAGTCAGTTGTCCACTCAGTGCAGTAACAAGGCATAGTCCTTCACTTGGACTTCAGCCTCCCTTCTTCACTTTCAAAAATCTCATCTCCTGGAGAAGATTATGGAGATTTTAGCAACCTGCAAACTCAGAGGTCATTCCTCTTTCATTTTGCATACTCCCATGAAATGGTGCTGCTGGTCTCCAGCAGTGGCTTGTGTTCCTCCAGCAGCTGTGCAGCAGGGAGGTTCAGCATAACTCTGAGTTAACTGCAAGCTTTTAAATGCACCAAATGTATTACAGCCTGGCTCCATGTCCACAAACACCTATCAAGAGGAGAATTACTTGAACATCTTCAGTTGCAGACTACAACTTGGTACAGATTTAGATTCAGCAGAGCTGTTGCCTGGTCCTTTTTTCCCCCCCTTGACTTAAGATCTATCCCCTCCCTCACATGTTCCAGCCTAGGATATGTCATGAGAACAAGACCTTACTATTGACTAGTTATAGGAAATGCTTTAAAACAGGCAAAATCTGATCTCTGCTGGAGGGTGTAAAGGGATGAACGGAATGGCTTCAAAAAAACTGTGATTACCAGCTGATTTCATTAGGCCTTGTCCCTTTTTAAATAAATTTCAGGACTTAAACAAAAAGACTTGAACTTTGAAGTGGGGGAATGGAAATAAGAACAGCGATAAAAATGAGCAAAGCCCTCAAAAGTTATGGCCAGCACCATGTATCTTGCCAATTATCAGCTTCTTATGCTCTAGGGAGAAAACATCATTCAGCTTTAGCTTTCCTGCATTCCTTGGGAAGATTGGTTGCATAACTCTACTTCTTAGTAGTCCTTAGTAGAGAGAGACGTGAGTTAAAAAAATTAACTCATTCCCATTTTAGGACCAGTAAGATTTGCACTGCAAGCAGCACACATTTGATGGATATCCATGTAGCTGCTCTAAAATTAATCTTGTAATTCAGAGATTACAACTTAGAAACTCCTCAGAATAAAACTCCCATTCATCACTTCCAAAACCTTGTATGGCATCTTCCAGTTTGCAGACTCTTCCTTCTTTTTGTCTGCATGTGCAGGGGAAGAAGGCAGAAGAAAAAAACCCCTAAAAGTTAATTTACTCTATTATTACTATCTTAATTCCTGAGGCTGGTTTTGGAGATGGATACCAACATCAGTCGTCACGCCCCAGCCTTCCTGGAAGGCCTGTTCACAGGCTCTTTGTGGCAGCAGCATGACCATGAACACATGTAGTGCCACGTACATTATTCTTTGAACCCCCAAATGGAAACAGGTTGTGAACCCAGCACAGATCACACACGTGGCATTAACACTGGGTTCTTCGAATCCAAGTTTAACCTAACTTAGGTCTTTTTTGCTCTTTCTTTTAGTTCCTTTGGCATAAACAAGTTCATCTGGAGCAGCACAGCAACAGATGTTGCCCTGTTCCTCCCACCCAATTACCATTTCTGTCCAGCTAAAAGACTCAAGGTATAGGAGAAGTTTTTGAGCTCTGCCACATCTCCATTCTTCACTCCAGAGACCATGCCATGAGCACAGCCCAGGCTGAGACTGAGCAGCTGAAGGGCTGGAAAGAGCCACACAAAAAATTCCCAAAGCCTCTGCAAGTTGTACAACCAGAAGAGGTATAAAAGCCGAAGTGCAGAGCACTGCTCTGCACAGAGGCTCTCGCACTGAAGTAGGTCACAGGAGAATAACACAAGGTTTTCCCCTTCATGAAAGAAGAATCATGTGCTCTTTAAGTGGCAAAGAATATGCAATGGAGGTAGGTTGTTGGGGAAGATGAAATAGGAAAGCCTTATAGATACGATTACCTTGCAAAAGATGCTGAAAATATGGAAAGTATAATTGAAATTGAGATGAAGACAAGGTTTGAGTTAAAGAGTAACTAAGAAACAATGGTATTGCTGACTGAAGGAAATCCTCCTTCTTGATAGAACAATACCCTCTGCCCAGGCAGGTCCAAAGGTCAGAACAAACCCTGCCTGCCTGGAAGAAGATTCCAAAAAGCAGTTTTTAAAGGTTTAAAATATAACCCCGTATGGTAATGTAATGATTCTTATAGGTTGCATGTAAATGTTGTAGGGTTTGTAGCTTGTCTCAGATTGGTTAAAGAGAATTAGAATATTCAACAGAGAAGATGATTTATTGTATTGTACATGGCAAATCAGCCTCTTTTTTGCTCTCTCTTTTTGCCTCTTTCTCTCTCTTTCTCTGGCCTGCTTTGAGCTGTGTCTTGCAGCCCAGCAGGCCACTCATACCCACGCTCTTTCACAATAAATTCCCATACCCTAAACCCATCTTTAGAGATCTCTTGTTTTTAGTTTACCCTCATAACCAAGTCCCACAGAGTTAAATACTTCAGTTGGTCTTGCAGCCTGCTCTGCAGAGTCACATTCACAACCTTTTTCAGAAATGGAGTCATATGAAAGCAAAGGGGCTAAAACCTTTCCACTTTATGGAAAGGAATTGGAGTGTTTTTGGGATTGTTTTTTGGGGTTTTTTTTTAAGTCAGACTAAGAAAAAATAATTTGTTTTAATGATTGCTCTTTAGTGGGTTTCCTGATCAAAGGCAGTAGTGTCTGTGCAGAGGTCACTTATGGATGTCAGATCTCTCCAGCCCCCAAAGAATACTATTGCATTGGTGAAGTTTTGCTCAGGCTAAGCCTGACAATCCTAACCACATGAGCTGGCTGGCAGAGCTGTGGTGTGACTAACCTGGATCCAAACCTCTGGTCTGGGACAAAGCAGGCAGCTGGTGCCAGCAGAGCCAGAGGAGGTCAAACAGTAGCTCTGGAGCACTGCTGGCCAGCGCCCTTGCTGTTAGAGTTGGGATTTTTTAATGGGTTAGTCAGATGGTCTCACAAGATTTGAAGGCCCTTTAGTTCAGCCTATCATTAAAAAATTACTTAGTGGCAGATTTTGCCCAATCTCCTGAATTTCCTCAGTCTCCTACAGACTCACAAACATCCACTAGTATCTCTAAAATCAGGGAAATCAGTCATAAAATCCTACTCTTTCACAGTATTAGAAAGGAAGGGACAGCAATTTCTGCCTCCAGCTCTTTGCTGGCCTCAGCTATTAATGCCCCTATGAGCAAGAACAATGACTGATTGAGCTGGGCAGGGATGGAGAGGGCTCCAGAGGATCACTGACAGCACATTCCTTGCTATGAGTCCAGCAGCATAAGACAGTTCTCCAAAACAGGGGCACCAATAAGCTGTACCAAAGTACCCCCACATTGCCCAGCAGCACCACACAGTGTTATTTTTTTCCCCCCACTAATAGGAGCAAAATTAATTCCATACCAACAGCCAAACTATATGCAGCTACCTCTGACACTGATGAAAACCAGCCTTGTGGTTCTTTGAACATTTGCTTGGCATCTTCCTGTAGCAGTTGACCTACATCTTCCTCATAGTCTTCCTTTTGCTTCTGTATATTCAAATTAACTACTTAAAGGACTTATCTGTTTTTCTGTCCTTAGCAGTAATAGAAATTCTAATGATATGGAGAAAAGCCTCATAGATCGGTTGTGAGTTCAGCCCATGACATCTGCCACACACTTTCTTTATAAAGAAAATCCTCCTTTCCCTTTAGAGTAGCTCATGAGTTGCTGAGTTCCTTTTATACTGCACTAGTCAGACTGGAGTTCCTAGTTGAAACTTAAATGGTCTTTGCAGGCTTTAGGAGCTAATGAGCAGTTTCCATTTGATTTGATCAAGAAATATTTAAACAGAGCTGGACACATTTCATCAGGTCCCTCCCCTGGACAAGGGTGGCACCAGGTATCACCAGCTCCTGGGCTGTCCCTTCTCCCATCTATCCCAGAAACACCCAACAAGCCAGGGAGGAGCAAGGCTTTGCAGCCCCAAGCAATGGATACTCCTTCAGCAGCTGCAGTGTGAGATGCTGTCTGTGATGATCACCCAGCACTGCTGTGCTTGTCAACCACTGCACATCAGCAAAACACACAGCTGCACCATGGCAAAACCTGCTTTCCACATGCTGCACAAGAAGCAGCTTTTGACAGACTCACAGCCAGGAGCCTGCTGGTGTTCGCACTGTGGCCTCCCAGTGGTGTTTACTCCGTTACAAGTAAGCAGTTTGCACTAATGGCATGCATGGTCTTTAAGAGCCATTAGATGTTGTAGAAGCATTTGAGCTAATTAGCAAAATCCACATCAGAAAATGCAGGTTCCTGTTGTCCTTCCTGTTTCATTATGAATACAAGATCAAGAGGTTAAAGACCATCCTTTAAAAGGTGATCAATGTCTGAACATCTGGGTAGTCTGGCCCCAAGCAGTTTATGAGGGGCTGTGCAGTTCCAGGGTCAGAGCCAAGATCCTTTCAGAAAGACATTTGCTGCAAATTCTGGGTTTGTTCTTACAGACACAAACCACCTGTGACCTCAGCAGCAGCCCCATTTGTTGATACACAGAGAGGTGATCTTTGCAGGTGGCAGAACAGGGTCACAGAATCTAAAATGAGATTTGATCTTCTGAGCACACCTAAGAAGTCCAACCCATTTCTACTGCTCAGTGTGACTCAAAGCTCAGCCAGGGACAGAGGAGGGATTTAGAACAAGAAGGGCATGATCTTTTTAGGTATTTCTCCCAAGACACTTCCACAAGATTGAAACACCTGATACCACAAAAGCCACGAAGAGCCTTTACGCATGATGGGAGAAGATTCCCATGAGAAGATCGTAGGTGTGGATATTGCCCAGTCCAAACACGTCTTCTAGGTCAAGCAGTGGGTGTCATTGCCTGTCCAGTAAAGGTATCTCATATTCATACCAGCCTTCAACCCTGTGCATGGCAATTCTGCCTGTCCCATCAACTGAGCACTTATGGAGAAAAGGTAAAGTTTTATCACCAGCGCAGAGTGACACTTTTGGACCCTCATCTCATTTGCAGAAGTGGCAGAGGGGAATTTGCACAGCTGTTTCTGCAGACAGAAGAAGGAGGTTGGATTTAGCCAAGCAGGCACTTTGCTATGCCAAGAACATTTTCATGTGAAATTGGTCACGTTAGTTTAAACTCAAAGCACAGTACAAGGGATGTTGGTTTGGCAAAGAACTTTCAGGTGACTTAGTACTCAGAATCTTGGACAGGAGAGCAAATCTACACACTTTTCTTAAAGGAAAATATAAAGTATAATTTTATTTTGATGTTTCAATAGTCTTTTTTCAAGAGAGATGATGCACTTGGAAATACAAACCCTTCAGAATTCTTTTTATACTTCTCAGTTTGCTGTTTCGCGAGAGAATTTTGATTCTGTTACCCAGCAAAACATAAACTTCCTTGTACATCTTGTTCACCTTGCCAGGTCATGGGAGTTTCCATGGCCATAAGCATAGAATCAGCATTCCTTGGGAGATTCTTCCAGAAATTCTGACATTGTGTTGATTACACATTCAGTGGCCACACAGCTGGTTTGATCCTCATCCATGTGCCCATTAAAGCTTGTAGGTACAGCTGAACACTGGATAAAGCAGAGGAGTGAAATTGCTACTGTTTTAAGTAGTTTTTCTTACGAAAGTTTATTTCACAGGTATCCTTAAAACTGGAATTTAGGTAGTTCTCAATAAGACCTCTGTAAATCCCCTGATTACTTGCTCTTAGCTGACTTTCTCACTGCCAATAATTATTGTGGTTTACCCGTCTCCCAGCAGAACCTTTCTTACTTTCCTAATTAAAATTCCATTGTGGGCATCATCTAAGAACTCACAATCCAAAAACCTCAGGCCATTGCACAAAATTGATCCAACTCATCCCTAATGTAAGCCCATTGAAATGGAGTCAACAGCTACTCCCAAAACCAAAGAACCAAAGCCTGTGAATAGCTCCTGGGCTCTTCCAGCCTGTCTTTCTCCCACTGGAGATTGCTCTCTACCAAAACTCCCTGGGATTTATAGCAATGTGTTTTTCAAAAATAACCTGGGCTTTAAAGATCTTATTTTGAGGGCATATCCTGATGTTTCATCTGCATTTTTCTTCTCCCCACCCTTAACTGCCACTCCACACACTGCCCTAATGAATGATGGCATCCCCAATGCTGACTCCCACCAGCATCACAAGCCGGGACCACCTTAAGCATCTCTTGGCTAAGTTTGCCATATTTTGCTTGTTTAACTTTTCTTCTTCAACACTCCAAATATTTCTGCCTGTCTCACAAGTCTTAATTAGCTAAGGAAGAGCTCCAAACCCCAATGACGCCCAAACCTGAGCACAGCCACTCATGGGGAATATGTAACATCATGTGATAGTGGGTAATGCCATGAAAATGCCCGTTTGTCTGGATAACTGAGATTCATTCCAAATTCATGCCTAACATGGAAACTAACACACCATCCTAATGCCAATTATTAGCTTCAAAGGCAGCAGCACAGACTAATACTGTAGACAGATAATATCAGACATCCCTATATTAAAGCAAACACAAATTATTTAATTTCATTTCAAATTCACCTGGAAAACTCTGGCTGTCCCATATTATTGTGCTGGTCCCCCCTGGGAATGGCATCAGCTGTGTTCACCCATCCTTGTTCCATCCCAGATGGCATTGCTGCCATTTGCAAACCTGAGCTGGTGGCATCATGCCTTGGCCAACAGTCAAGAATAATATTCTAATAATTCTAACTGCTATTCTAACAGCACTTCCTGACTGTATTAAGTTGAAAATAAATCGCCTTGGCAAGAGTTAATTATTAATTTCAGAGATTTAAAACTCCAAACCAGTCTTTTACCCAAGTTAAAGTGGGTGATTTTTTATTAATAAAATGAGCATCAAAGAAGTTTAAAGTGATTTGGGCAGTAAAGTTGCAAGATATCTTCTGGTTCAATCCAATTTTAACAAGGCATTTTATTATTTAGTTTAGGAGCATTTCAGTAGCTCTCAGAGAGTTTTAACTAGCTTGTTTCATGGAATAACAGGTTGCAACGTGTGCTGGGTGCCTTGTGGATGACAGGCAGTCTATATTGACTAATCTGTGTAGGTCCTGCTGAAGAAACCACTCAGGTCAGTGGGAATTGTCCAAACTGAAACCAGCTGTTTGTGCAAGCTTTTCTGTGGGCCTGGTTCTTTTCAATATTTTACTCACATTTGCTTCTATCTCCTATTGGAGGACCTGATCTTCTCAACTATTTATGTTTCTGGATCTTTCTGTTCTGTGAACAAAATATCAGGGAACCCACTCCCATGGCCAGTGTACAGTGATGAGCTACGCAGGATGATGAGGAATGATGCTGGAGTCCTACATGAAGTCCTACACTGTATGGATTATGTGAAAAGGTAAGGAAAGAGTATAGTGCAGTTAAAGAAGAATATCTGCATAATACATATTTACTTTTCATTGCCAAGAATAAATTCCATTAATATTTTTAGATACCTTTTCCAAGGTTTCTGGCTTGTGTTCTTTACAAAGTGACTTCCAACACAATCTTGTGCATCTGTTTTCATTCATTAAGGAGTTTGTTTCCTCATACGATAAAAACAAATCTGGCAGCTGAAATATCTGTGCAGAGCAATAGCAGTGCCAAGACAGCATAAAGGTTTTTGCAGTTTGAGGTTGAATCTAGACCTCAGAAAATATTACACAACCTTTTCTCCACTTTCTGAGCTAAAATTTCATTGCAGCAGTTACAGCAGTACAATGCTGCATCCAAAATCTGAGAAGAGAGTACAAATTCATAGGCAACTTCAACAGGATGCAAGCAGGGGGGGTAATACCTTCATAAACTCATGCATCAGCTATTCAGCTCCCCCATGCGAAAGCACTGGTTTGGGAAACCCTTATGCCGTGGGATGAAAACAATGCAGATTTATACAAACACTACAAGATTATATATAAAGTGCTGCAAAACCATGGAGTTTTGTTTGTATGCTCTCCTGATGCATTCTGTAGAATTCTGTGAGCCTTATTCATGCAATAGTTATAAAGCCAGCACAATCTTTATAGTCATTAACTTCTACACATCCTCCAGTACTTGGATGTCAGAGGGACTCTCAGGGGGTTGCAATGTAAGTTAGGTGTGGCTAAAGTCTCTGGATGCCTCTTTTCATATTATATAAATCTTTTGATCTAAGGGCTAACTTGGAGTGAAATTCAACATCGGACAGTCAACACAAGGACTGCATTACAATTAAATGCCCCATTAACTGTGGAAAGGGTATTTCTTGAGACTTTGGCAAAGCAGCAAATTTCACTCTGACTAAAGTAAAATCAGCAAAGGCATGTACAACATATCACCTGGACGAGCCCATGGAATAACTAGGGGATGTTTCCCATCTTCTTTCAGTCTGTGAATTGGTATTTCCATTGATAATCTAATGTCTTTCCATCAGTTACAGAACCACTTTTGTTAGCTTTGTCCATATATTTCTGAGAGAGTTTTTAGAGGACCCTCAAGGAACTACTCAGCCCTATCTCTTTGATTTGTTCTAGGAGAGATGTGTAAGGGTAATATTTTCATTATGGGGAGTTTCCACAATTGAGACCCTATGAAATGCCAAGCCTAAAAGTATAAAGTCACCACTGAGAATAGTCACCAAGAAAGCAAATTTTAAGTTCATATTTCAGGATGAAAGCAAAATGCACATTTCCCCGTTGGTCAAGTTGAACTTTATGTCAGACGTTGAAACCTAGAAATACCTGCTCCTAATGAGGGAGCAGAAGCATATTGTGCAACACACATCCAGTGGGAAACAACATGAATTTTCAGAGTCCAGAGACACCCACAAATTGCTCAGAAATAAATCATTCACAGAATTGATTGAGGGGACAGAAGGAAAGAAGGCAAATAACTGCTAGGACCTTAGTCAGGCACAGGCAGAAGCCTTCTCCTAGAGATGGAGAGGAGAGTCTGCCATGGATCTGCCAGCCAGAGCACGCATTTCCTAGCCATGGCACCTCACCACAGGGCATGCTGAACCCTGCTGGACCACACGTGGCTGTGGCACATGGAGCAAGAGCAAGGTGAGGAGAGAGCTGCCCATTCTCAGGCAGGTTTCAGTGTAGGCACAGACATGCCCAAGCCTTGCCTCAGCACAGAGTCAAGCACTGCAGGTCTGTGCCCAGTCTTGCAGCCACCTGGGTTTTGATCCTGACCAGGACTGCTGCTGTCCAATCAGCCCACTACCTTTCCACCTTCCTCCTTTTTAATTTCTCAGTGAATTGCTGGAAAATCTTTAAAATACATCAACTCCATGCAGATTATTTTTAAGCAAACAATTGGCAAAAAGCTAGACTGCAGCTTAACTGGTGAGCCAGGATTTGGTCAGTATGAAATCCTGTCTGCAGGTGTTGGGAGATTATTTTTTTTTTCTCCTTCATTTCAGAAGTACTGTGGCAAGAAAGCTTTCTAAAATCATAGGCTAGTTTGGTTTGGAAGGTACCTTTAAAGATTATCTTGTTCAACCCCCTGCCGCAGGCAAGGACACCTTTCAGGTTGCTCCAAGGCCCATCCAGCCTCAACTTGTGGATCCACAGCTTCTCTGGGCAACCTGTGCTAGGGCCTCACAACCATCAAGAGGATGAATTTTTTTCCAAATCTAACACTGCCCTCTGTCAGTTTGATGCCATTCCATATTGTCCTATCATTCCATGGCCTTGTCCCAGGACCCTCTCCAGCTCTTTTGGAGCCCCTTTAGGTGCTGGGTGGGGCTCTAAGGTCTCCATGGAGCCTTCTGTTCTCCAGACTAAACAATCCCAGCTCTTCCAGCCTGGCTCCAGAGCAAAGGGGCTCCAGCCCTTGGAGCATCCTTGTGTCCTCCGTGGTCTCACTTTGGCAAGTCCACATCCTCCTGAAGCTGGGGGTCCCAAAGCTGAAAGCAGCACTGCAGGTGGGGTCTCAGGGGAACAGAGAGGAGGGGCAGAATCACCTCAACCTGCTGATCAAAGTTTTGATGCAACCAAGTGTACTGTAGGTTTTCCAAGCTGAAAAGGTACATTCCTAGGTCATGTCCAGCATGTCATCCTCCAGAATATTATAAGAAAAAAGTTTTGTATGATTTTCCTTATTTTTGGGTATTCAGAGATAAATGGGGAGAATGAATTGTGATTTTCTACCTTGGGTTTTGAGGCTTTTTTGTTGTTTTGGGGTTTTTTCCCCTCCGTCCTGATTGATCTACAGAGAACCACTACACACACTGTTTTCCATGATCCAAACTTGAATGTCCTATTTCTGCCAGAACAAAAAAAACAGCCCCTCATAACAACCATCTGAAAGCATGTCACAGCAAAATGCATCTCTTAACACATCTTTTGGCAGAAAGGTTTGTTATGTGAACTCCAAAGCACATGAAAACATTTTGCCTTCACAGATCTCAGCAGGAGTAGCCTTATTTTTGTTTTCACATCATAAAGTTCTGCCAATTATTTTTAAACAGAAAATGAGCCCAATTAGGAGAATGAGAAAGGAGGAATCCAAAGACTGACACATATGAGTTTGACCCATGCTGTCAGAACTTGCATGTAATTGTTGAGGTCCAATACCCATTAGTGCAAGTCCTGACCAAGCCCTTCATGCTCCAGCTCTCCCAGAGATGTACCCTGGCTCTGTGGTAATAACAGCTCAGCTGAAACTGAGCCAAAGCCCCAAACTTCCTTTCACAAAAGATGCAAAAACAGATTCTACAGAACACCTATGTAAAACATTATACCCGCTATTGCTTTGCTTTTCTCATGGGGCGTGAAGGCAAAGTTTAAGTCTTTGTTTCTCTATAAATTAATTCAAAACACACCAGTTGAAAGACTCACAAATTCAGAAGCAAATATCAGAGGAGGTATGCAATTGCTCTTTTGGACAAGTCAGCAGAAGGGATTAGTGGATCTTTCTCTGTGCACCAGACATGATTTATTACGCTGGGCTTAAAGGATTGGCTTCAACGAGAGATCAAAGCCCAAACACTATACAGAGATATTAGCTGAAGGTTTATCATACCTGTCATTGGATGTAAAACCATGTGCCTGTGGTCAGTGGAGACCTCATGACCTCTCACAAGAATTGACCATAGAATCCTGGTTGAATACCAATAGCTAATTACATTTTGGCTTTAAGCACCCATTGCTGCATGAACCAATCAAGGGAATCTCTTGTGTTGAGTCCAGAGGGCCCCACCAAACCTCACTGCACTTGACTATCAGTGACGAATGGTGCAAGGGGCAGGGATCAGGGCTGATTAGACAATTATCAGCAATTCAGGAATTTAAGGCAACCTGTATGTAGATTTTTCCCTTCCAAGAACAAAGCTGCAATGGACAGTGAACACACCTCAATTGCTGGGTGTGCATTATCTCCCCTTCTACACAGCACCCAAGGCACTCGGGATCATTCCTGTAGATAAACTGGTCTCCATTTGCTGCCTTTTTGTCAGAACTGGGTTCGCCAAATATTTTGATTGGCAATACCCCAGAAGTAGGTTTCCTTAATACAATCACTTTCTTTTTTAAAAGTGTGTCAATAATGGGAAAATGAACTGTGAGTGATTCCTTTGAAGCTGAGATTTCTAGGTGAATAAATATGAATGTGCTATCAATGCTGTTAAGACACATTTCTCCCAAATACCATGGTAACATAATAAAAAAGGCCATTTTCAAGGTCCCCGCACCTTCCCCAAGCACAGGTCTCACCCCCTCCCCACACAGAAGCACAGCACCTTTCCTGGGGCATGACAGGAAACAGGAGGTGCCCCATGGAAGCCAACAGCTTTTCCACTGATTTCTACCAGGTTGTAGTTCCACCTAACATGCTGCAAAGCTCCACCATGAACAGCACAATATAAAGTTAGTTAACACCAAAACTCTTCCTATATTTCCAGACATTCCATTGTGGCTGAAGAGAAATTAAGAAATTAATGTATATTCTGGAAAGAAGAACTGGCATTTACTGGTTTGGGCCACTCTTAGGATAAAATCCCAACAACATATCCAACCCTGGCTCCAGGAAGACATCAGTAACACTATGAAAGATCTGGCCCTATAAGTCACATATACCATATAGCCATAAATTCATAATAGTTCAGCTCTTATACCTTAATTCAAATTTTAACCAGAACTCGCACAATTCTTACAGCAGTTTGTACCAAATAATTGTAGAAGGGGCAGTAGGTATCTTCAAAGAAGCTATCTGCTGTTTCACTGTGCTTCATTAGCTCCAAGCTCCAGCCAGGAGCAAAACAACAAAAATAACCCCAACAGTTAGCTTAATTGGTTGAAAAGTAGTCATTTTCATTTTCTGTTCTTTGTGAGGATTATGCTCCTGTGTTTTCAGATGTGGTCACCATCATTTTTCTTAGACCAGCTCCTCATTTGCTCTCTCCCCTGCTCACAGAGCGCTTGTGAACTACAGAGGCAGAGGGATAGGGAAAAGCAAGTTTTAAATTAAAAAATAGGAAACTGAAAAACCACACAAAGTTTTGTTCAGTGCTATGGATGAGACATGAGCAGTGCCATTATTTGAGGTTGCATGGCTCTAAACAAACCAGGGCAGCCCACAAGCCCCTTGATAACATTTCATGAAGGAATGAGACTCTCCCAGGGTGATCCACTCACATCCCCTTTGCTTGCATAAAGCTAAGACTTTTCAGTCCTGCAGCTGCACAGGTGTTGGTGGTAGGAAAAGTTACAGAGTGAAGCCCAAGTGGCTTTCCATTTCCTCCTACACTGGGCTACTCACCCAAGGTTGTCCATCCGGTGTTGCTGCAGAACAGGGGGGCTGCAGGTGTTCTGCTGAGGCTGCCAGATAACCTAGACTACACTGAAGAGTCTAATTTTGCCTTTTTCCTCACTACTTTTATGACTTCTTCCTCTCTTAAACAAGAGAGTGTCTTGTAAGCAGCTCAGCTCTGGAGGGCTTTGCATGATGTCTGTGGGAAAGGCAAAAACAGATGGATCAACCAGCTCAGACTTTGCTTTCACAATGGAATGGATGGATGGATGGATGGATGGATGGATGGATGGACGGATGGATGAATTCCTTGATCATGCACATGCTGTGACCCATGAGAGATTCACAAGGGAAACTCAAACCAAAGCTGCACATGGGGGGAAAATGACTTTAAGTTACATTATTATGTAGAGTGAGTGGGTCTATAGTGCTGAAAATCATTTCTGAGAAACCCACAATGCCAGGCAGAGTGCCACAACCCTGTGTCTGCTTGTTGTGCCTTCTCAGCCTCACTAAGGGAAAAATTCTGCTTTGATTAATGGGTCTGTGGCTTGTTTTTCTACGTGGAAACAACCCCTCTGAAATCAAGGCATCATCACACAAGTGGTGTCACCCTCCAGCTCTTGCATGGGAGCAACTCTGAACACATCAGCCCCCTACTGGGACATCACAGAACCCACTAAGGGCTTCAAGGACAGAGCAAGGGAGGGAAATCCAGGATAAATGCACAATATTGCTCATCTCAAATTTTTAGCATTAGACAGAAGTGCAAGACTCAGCTTTAATCCTGACATGCAAATGTTTCTCACGGTGGGAGGATGGCACAGAGACTTGAGCAGTGAGCAGGGGGTGTCTTAACACTATGTTTCCTTTGTAAACTGAATCAAAACACTAAATAACGTAGTCATGGCTGTATAATAACATACACACACACACACATATACCCCTGATGTGTTATTGCCAGTGATTATATTTTATCTAGTCACAACTAACAGCATCTCCATTTTGCAATACCCTGAGTGTTCAAGAGCACAAAAGTTTCCTGGTATCTTTTCCTCCTGCACTCAAACACCTTTAAACACAACCCTCCAGTTAAAAGCTTTCAGGTGGGGTGACAACTTTATCTGGCAGATTTTCCCTCTGCTCCTGCTTGGGAGCTGCTCAGCCCGGTTCAACTAGCTTTTAACTTGCCAATTGGCAAAGCCATTGTGATTAGAGGAGAAATGAATGACCACGGGGCAAAGCCTACAGGAGGATAATGCAACAGCTGCCCCCGCAAAACAAGAGGGAGATGCCACTAGGTGGTGTCAATGCCCACAGAAATCAAACTACCGAGGAGAGTCCTATCTCCAGTACCAGGGCTCTGGTAACTTGGGTTGGAAATAAATGGTTAGTGTTTCTGTTTGTAAGGAAGGAGAACTAATGTAGTTGGTGTTGTGGCCAAGAGGACCACTACTGATAAATAGAAAAGTGAATTAATTAATCTGCTTGGTGTGAGCATGAAATGACCTGTTTCTGCGTCTTCAGTAGAAGCAGATCTTCATTTCCCCATGCCCACATTTCCCCTTGCATGTCCAGTGCCCTCAGACTGGGATCAAGTGTAATCTGGACTGTGGGATCCCTCTGACTTTCCCAAATGGAGCTGATCATCTTCCATGGAGTGACTTCTGTTGCTTTGCCCCTTGTGCCAGCACAGGAGGAGCCGGGTGTAAGAGCTGCTGCTGCTGACCCTCCTGGACACTGCCCTTATGTTGCTCTTTCAACACATTTCTGTTCCAAGCTCTTGGTTTGCAGCACATTCAAAGTAACACCTCATCAGCTTTGTGGCAGTCTGCTAAATAATCTTGCATTCAGTAAAAATGGGTGGTTACAGATAATTCATAAAATCTGTAAGTGCTGATTGCTTTCTACCTAGTTACCTTGGTTTGTTTCCTGGGCAAATACTTGTGTAAGGGATGTTTTATCTTTGAAAAGGCTTTTCTACTGCTTTCCTGAAATCAGAGTTGTATGAGAATGAACAGGTTCACTTACCTATTTAATCTGAAAGCATGACACATCATCGGATACTGGATTTGTCTTTCATTTTTTATTAATCACCTAAAGGATGCATTCAAGAAAAGTGTAAATTTTTTTCAATAAATGGCAGCAGAGATGAAACTTCTTCATGGCAGTTAATTATCTTTGTAATCTCAAAATGAAATCAGGAGCTCATTTACATCTGGTTGTCTTGTTACTGTAGAGCTCTCATCTAAAACATGAGAAGGACCCCAACTTGTAAAAACCCTACAATACCCAGATTCTTTAAAAATCCATGTGTATGTTGTGACTCGCTCTTTATTAGATTTGTGCTCGCTCTTAACTTGCTTCAAAGCAGCAATGAGCAAAGCTAAAGTGATCCCATTATTACCACAGAGCAGACAACAAATCCACTGTTTTCTTCTGTTAAATATATCCGTGGCATGGTGAGAAGAGGGGAATTTCTGAAAAGGACAGAGGACTTAGAGAAACAGTGATATTTGCAAAAGTACAGGAAAAATAATAATCTTTCAAAGATGGAAAGATAAAAAACCTATGGGTAGTTCTGAATAAGAGGAGAGTTACTGATATGTAATTAGTATCTGACTTGGAGTTTTGTTTACTCCTTCTTAATCTAGCAAAAATGTTCTCTCTCCCAAAGTGCAGCCCCATCAGTCAGATCACATGAGCTCTGCAGGCCAGGGCTCTGCACTCAGGGAGACAAGATGGAATGTAGGTGAGCTGTGCTGAGCCTCAGATCAGTGCAAATCAGAGCAAATCCCATCATTCACACCACTACCGTAAACCACACTCTGCTACTCATGGCAGAATGGGATGCTAAGGAAGAATGGCAAATGTTCCTGCAGTGACGGGGCATTCTTAAAATGACAGAATTGTTTAGGTTGGAAAGGCTTTCTAAGATTGTTAAACCCAGCCATTAACCCAACACTGTCAAGCCACCACTAAACCATGTCCCTAAGTGCCACACCTACATGTTTTATAATCCCTCCACAGATGGTGAGTCCACCACTGCCCTGGGCAGCTTCTGCCATGGCTTGGCCACCCTTTCAGTGAAGAAATTTTTTTTAATATCCTCTAAACCTTCCCCTTGAACGATCTGAGGCCATTTCCTCTTTTCTTATTGCTTATTCCCTGGAAGAGAGATTGACCCTGCCTGGCTCCAACCTCCTGTCAGGGAGTTGTAGAGAGCGAGAAGGTCCCTTCGAAGCCTCCTTTTTCTCCTGGCTGAGTTCCCCCATCTCCCTCATCTGCTCTTCGTCAGACTGGTGCTCCAGACCAGACTGTTGCCCTTCTCTGGACATGCTCCAGCCCTCCATTGTCGAATTTGGTGATCTTAAACTTGATCTTTTGCAATGTTAACAATTCTGATTCTATTAACGTCTTTCTTGTAGTGAGGGGCCCTACTGTCCAAGAAAAAAGCATTTACAAAACCAATTCAAGAGCATATAGAAAGGAAAAGATGTCTTCTCTGACTTGGCAAACAGCTCTCAGGTGCATCGGCAGAGCATTTTCACCTTCTCTTCATGAGTGATGCTCAAACACATTAGTTAGTGTTTAGCCCCAAATGTATGTTTTGTCAAGCCAAGTTCTCATATGGGAACACACACATGTCAGCACAAACTGATACATTCCCACTGCAAATCCCCTTTACTTAATGATAGCACAAATTTTACTCATTTCTAAACAAAATCGCCTCTCTTTATTAAAAAATCACTCATTTCTAAATGGGGGGGGGGGGGGGGAAGCCAATTAAATTTTTAACCAAAAAATCAGGTTTCAATTTTACCATGAGTGTGAAATACCCAGTTCTGTCAGTTTTCACTGACACTGCATTGATTTGCACAGCTCTTCTCTTACCTAGGCTGGTAAGTGATTGGAAAATCAATGGTTTACCTCTTCCACGACCGTATAACCCCTGCCAGCAGTCACTGCCAGTAGCCCAATTTAGCACTGAGCTTCTTCTCTGGAATGAGGTGGGATGCCCTGAACTCCCCTGAGGTATCAGCCACCTGACGTGGATTCATCCTTGCACAGGCATGTAGGGTGCTCCAGGAGAGTCCTCCAGGATGGAGGTGTCCTCAGCTGCCAACAGTTCCTCTGGTGGAACTGTGGAGAGTATGGCTATGAAAAAAAATACTATGCTAGAAGGTGTAAATAAAAAAATATTTCTTTTCAAATCTGTGCTCTGATTTTTTTCTCAGCTGTTCAGGCATTTTCGTGAAAACTGGAGACCAAAAGACCACTCATGAATGGAGCCACCTGGAAAAAAATGCAACGAAGAACTTGAGATAGAGAAGGAAATTGCTTTCCCCATGTTCCAATCATAGGATATTGATGGAGAAGGCAGGGGGTTTCCTGCTATGAATCTTGTGTGTTCCCCCCTTGTGCCAGCTGTGGGCCCTGGCTTGTGAGCAGAGAGCCAGCATCCACCCCAAACCATAGGATTCTCTGAAATCTCCCCCTTTTCTCACTCTGCTGCTTCTGCACAGCAGAAAGATGACCTTGACAAATGGCCTGATTGCTGGAGGTGACATCCAAGGTGACACTGTCGCAGCAAACATCACAACAGCTTTAAAACCTGATGGGAAAATGTCATTAGTACTAATTTACAGGTGGTTAATTGGGGCTTGAGGTCAAGGTTGCACCACCCTTCTTGGGAAAGCTGGGGTGGGAAAGAGTTAGTGTACCCTCTTTGGCAGCTAAGCTTGGGGCCAGAGAGACAGCTCATGGAGGCAACCAGAGATTTGGGGAAAATACGTTAAGTGTTTCAAGATTAAAGGCAGGGTGTCAGCAAGAGCTAGCAGGTGCTCTCAGCATCTGCAGCTTCTGTCCTGGTTCTGCAGCCTGCGCTGTGCTCTCAGCCCCAGAGCCCCCACGTGCCTCAGGTGTCAGGTAGGAACACAGCAATGGGAGGGGCACGCAGCCCATTCCACAGCACAATAACAGAACTGCTTGAAAACAAACTGCCTGTGGTTAGTGCAATGGAAAATATGCAAGAACATTCCTTTCCCCAGTACACACTTGCCCTGAACCTGCTCCATAGCTGGTGCAGAGCTCCTCTTCTGCTCCACACCTTTGGGTTGCAGCACTCCCTATAATCCATTTGTGTGCATCTCCATGAACAAAGAGATTTTGTGACTTTAGCCCAACCATTAATCCACATTGCCTATGTCATGGTACACTCCAAAACTCCCTTCAGTACCACGTTGATGATGAGCAGATGCAGGAGAAGCTTTATCCCCGTATCAGTGAGGGCAAACACATCTCTGTTTTGGAGAATACTGCTTTCCATCATGGCCCCAGGTCACCCACAAAAACAAGAGGAGTTCAATATTATAAGCAGTGCCACCAAGATGACAAATACTTTTCTAGACATATGAAAAAACAAAAATTGTTTAAACATTGCATCATATAAACAACCTGATTCTTGAGCAGAGGCTCATTTATTCCTTCCCAAACCAGATGTGCAATGGAAGATGATAAAGAGACCACCAAACAAATGTTTTCTATCAACACAGAGTTTATCTAGCTTACATTGAAATTATCTGCTGTATACCAGCAGTGAATGCTGCAAATTGACAATGATTTCCATGTTTCCCCAACTTTCTGGCATACATATGGAAGTGTGTTGGTGTAAAACACAGGCAAGGATTTCAGACTAAATAAAGGGATTTTATCTGGTTAAAATCATATCTTTCTTTTTTTTTTTCTTTTTTTTTTTAAAGACATCTCTTTGCCTGTGTGTTCTAAATAGCATCTTGGATTATTAAAGTTTTACAAAGCTAATTTACATCATGCTGTTTATTGTCTTCTGTTTATTTTTGCATGTCTCCCTGTATAGTCTAGTCAGCCCTACCTTTCTTCCCCAGAACTAGAAAGTGCAAATCAATGGCATTTTCAGACTGTCTCACCCGAAAGCAGGAGACAGGATGGATCAGTGGTTAGGGCACTAGACAGAAATACAACTCCCTGCTGCCAACATCCCGTGGGATCCTGGGCAAAGTGCTCACCCGCTCTTTGTCTCTCCTCCACATCTGTAAAACACCATTTTCCTAACTCACAGGGCTGTCCCAAAGCGCACAACATTTCTTTTGAGTGAGGTAATGAGGTGCAGACGTTGCTCATAGCCAGCTCTGTGCCTTCTACCACTGTTTATCAAAGAAAAAGCTACAAAAGGACTGAAGGGAGCTGCCTACTGTAATTGTAGGCAGGAATGAAGCTGTAGGTGAAACATCTGACTTTGAAGAAAGGAGATACATGAAAGTCTGCAAGGGCGATTCAGTCCCTGGGGTGGAATGTAAATACAGCTTTCCCAGCAAACACTCTGCTACAAAATTGGAATAACTTTATTCAGGCATAAATACTGCACTTTAAATAGCACAGCAGGGCCTTATCTGCTTATCTCGACTATTAAGCAACCCTTTATTTTCAGCAGATTGCCACTGGCCTGAATGATGAGCTTGTGACGCCTGTGGTGGGTATTAACCAGAATAGGATTCTGCACAGCAGCCAGGGATGCTTGCTTTTCCTTGGTGAAATCCTCACACATTGCAGACAGCTTTGTGTGGCTGGAGCTGCACAGAGGAAAGAGTAGGGATAGAAGAGGAAGGCAGAACCTTCTTGCTCCCCACTACATGCCACTCTGATATCTTAAAGGTTATTTATGGCTTTGAAGATGTAAAGCACCTTCCCAAAAGTCCCAAGTCATCCATCAAGAGGGCATCCTAAGGCAGCTGATCCATCAAAGGGTAGACTGTGGTTTCTCACATGCATCACTCCATGCCCAAGTGTCCAGTGTAAAGCAGGCAGGTACCAGAGCATCAGAGGCAAGTCTAGATCGCTCTCTGAGCTCTGCTGGAGGCTTAGGTGTCCCAGTAAATCAATACTGTTACCTTATGAAGTCTGAGAAATCAAGCAAAGGTTCTAGAGCAGAATCTGTAAAACACTTTATTTAATTCAAACCATTGTTCCCTCTGACTTCTGTACTGTAAAATACAATAGGAAGATATATGAAAGGATATTGGTATAGAGTGTCCCGTTTCAAACAGATGAAATCCAACCCAGAGTCCAAAAGAACTTCCATCAAACAGCTGACATAAACAAGTCTGGGGCACCAGGTTAGCTCCTTCTCTGACAAATGCAGCATAAGGCAGGGCTGGCCGTGCTGTGATTCTGGCCAGACTAAGGGCAAGGGAGCAGAAATAACACTCATGCCAGACCCCACAGGACTCACCTGGGAGAGCACTACCCAAGCAGGCAGGTAGGCTGGGCCTGGGCAACTCCAGCATGCAATGGCCTTGGTAAAAACATGAAATAGAGCAACAGGTTTTACAATGACTGAATTCCCAAAACTTGACTGTGCTGGTAGAATCCAAATTTACTGGCACATTTCAGGGGGTCAGGAGCTGCACTGCTCTTTAGGGCATGATGTTACATTTTCCACAGGCCCATTCAATCAGTTTAAAACCTTACATAAATGCCAATGAATGTGTTGACCCAGACATGTGGATGCTGGGTTACATGAGCTCCTACTGCATGTGCTAATCTCCAGCAAGATGAACCATTTGTTTTCCAAAGGTTACACAGTGATCGGGTTTCCTATTTGTAACAGAACTCTTCAAAAATAATCAAATGTACCTGTTTTTTTCCTAGATACATAGGCTAGTAGCAATGATCTATCATTCAATTGCTAGTAAAACAAAAATAAGCACCACTGTACATGCACTAGTAAGAGCAATACCAACAATTACTGGGTGAAGCCCAGTTTGCCCTAGAGCTCTAGTTGGTTGTAATTACTTATATTTATCCAATTTCAGCTCATCATACCCCTGTCAATGCAGGTATCCACAGCATTTTCATGAAGACCCCTCTGAATGTGGTGGTGCACATGGAGCATTAAGTTGCCTTTGGGGAATGTGAGCACCAAGAAAGGATCCATTCCATCAGTAACTCTGGTGACACCGGATGGCTCTCAGGATCAGCCCCTCTCTTGCCACCCTGAGGCAAGGAAACGCTACCCAGGCACATCTTCAGAACCACATTCATCACCAGCATTCTCTGAGTCAGGATCAGCCCCAGGGAATCACAGGCAGTAAGGGGAGATCCCATGGATAATACAGAGTGTCAACCAAGTGGACATGTAAAGATATTTTTCAAAGAAAGCAAATAATCAAAAGCCTGTAAAAGCTCTAATACTCAATTCTGATAAGAGCTGCTGATTTAAACCGCCGGTACTCATCTATTCAGCAGGATGTTTGTTACAGCATGAACTTGACCTTAGCCATGTAACCTACGTCCGTGTTTCTTCTCTGAATCAGGCTTCCAAGCAGCCCATACTTAGAATGTTTTTTTTTTTCACTGAGGCTTCATGAAACATTAAGAGTTAGAAAGAAAATTAGAAAGCAAATATTTCCTTTACTGAACTCAAATGTTACCTTTCTCCTTGCCACTGTTTTACAAGCATTTAAGGCAGAGATAGGTAGACAGAGCAGGAGGTGAAGGTCTTTCTAGGACTGCAGCTGCCCAGTGTGAACGCAGAGAGCACCAAATGTCAAGACAGTGCCATTTTTGATTGCAGATTTTATATCAAGTGCTTTGGCTCCTGAAACAATTACTGGAAAAATACATGGAATCAAACTCAATCAGGGCAGAAATCCTATTGGAAATATAGAAATAAAGAGACAAAGAGAAAACAAAGCAAATTATTGAAATGGTCTGTGTGATTTCAAGGGTGGCAGGTGGTTCCCAAAACCTTTTTACCTGGTGTTCCTAAGGGCAGTTCAGGAGTACCCACTGTACCACATGCCCCTGCCATGGCTTATCACTGAGAAATTCTGTGACACCTCTTTGCCTCTTCCTTTGGGAACCTATAACCCTCATTCCAGAATGTGTCATTCACAGTGAGTATTACTACTGGTCATACTGTTATCCAGCTGGTTTTTTTTGAGAGCTTTATTAAAAGAAAAAGAAAGACTAGAACAATCATATTAATTTTATGGACACTTTTCTGTAATAAGACTTTTCCAGATGTTCTATCCCTTGATGATGCAAGCCATGGGAACATGTTTTATCATGATATAAATAAAAAGCAAGATGAAAGTTATGGTTAAATGCCTGTGTGTTTTTTTCTTAACACAACTGTATTTGAGTTGGTTTTTTGCATCTGTCAAGCATAAATTGTACAGGGGAAAACAAACCTCAGAAGTCATCCATTCCTTGATAGATTCAGTATTTTCTGTCACAAATATTAGTATTTTTCAAGAATTGTTCTCCATTATAAACTTCTACTACCTGCATTCGCGGAGAGGTTAAGTTAAATGTTATTAAAGCATTTCCAAGCCTGGACTGGAAAGTTCTGAAAGTTGCTACATTTATTGATCTGCATTATGAAAGATTGAGTAATGAGTACTGTGTAAGGGGGAATGCATGTCACCTATAATTCCTAATTTCCATTCCCAGCAGTGCCAAAACATTCATGAGTGGCTATGGCAAAATTGCTGATCCAGGCATGAGGTTTTTTTCATATTTTCTGGAGACATGATAATTAATCATTAGTTTAAATGTTCATATGAAACTTCCTTATCAGTGAATACTAATAATTATTCAGTTTAAACTTTTCAAATGACCTTGTTGGAGCCCTGGCACGTAGGATATCATATAAATGACAAACAGGCTGAAGTGATAAAAAGTGTTACTGTGTAAGCACAAAATACAGCAGTACCTGGAGAAAGAACAGCCGGTTTTTTCTGACATTTCCCAAGCAAAGCACTACTTGTGGCGTGCCCTCGGCTGCACATTACCTATATCCTGTATGAATGAATCCCTTTTTTGTGTGGTAGTTCAAAACCAACGTGTCCGTTTCTACAGAAGCACCCACAGGATCACCAAAAACCACATATTCAGTTCTTGTTAATGTCAGCAATGACGTACCAGAGCATGTACTTGTTTGTCCTGTAGAAATACAGGACTTCCATCGCTCAAGCGTGAGCCTGCTGCCTAACGCCAGTTCAGATAGAAAAAAAAATTAAAAAGAAAAAAAGAAGAAGAAAAAAGTTGTTGACATGAGAGGAAAAACCAGGTTTCCTGTTTGAACTCTGACAGGTACTGGAAGATATGAGTAACATCAAATCTTGGCCTGCTCTAAAGGCAGTCTGTGGTTGGGGGGTTCTCACATTTGTTTGTGTGGAACAGCTTTGAATTGTTTGCAGATACCGCGCAGAAGAAACTCGGAGATCCTTATCAGGGTGCAGGGCCTGTTATGAAATATGTGCATTTGTGAGCAGGTTACAGGAGATCAAAACAGCTCCAGACGAGATGCCTCGCATGCTGTAAATGTGGTAGATGCTCCTGAGATACCTCCGAAAATACCACGTTGCAGTGTTGTCGAGTACAGGCAGTGGCCACCCTTCTTTCCATTTGTCACATGTGTCAGGCGAATGGAGTTTGGGGGATTTTTTTCCAGATCATTCTTTGGTTTTGTGAGTGTGTGTGTGTATGTGTGTGTGTGTCTGACTGTTCAAATTAAAAACTCTCCTTCGTTAAGATTTTCATTAACAGAACTTTTCAAATGGTTTCTGAAGGGGAAACCTGCAGCAAGGACAGACAGGGGAGATTCTTTGTGAGTGTACAAAACATTCTCCAGCAGAAAGGAAGGTGAATAGACCTGGATGGGGATCAGGCAGGCAGAACCCTTGGTGAGCCAACAGGACAGGACTGAACCATGGCACCCAGCTCAGCTCTGAGAGGGACTGGTGAGAATTGTACCACTTGTAAGAGACTTCCCAAAGTGTCCTGTCAAAATGATTAGTCAAGACTGCAGCCAAAGCCCTGTCTCCCTCACAGCACATCAAAAGGGATTCTGCTTCCTCCTGTGTCAAAGATCAACCCCCTTTTCTCACACCTCTTGGCAAAGTCTAACCAGCTGACCAGACACTTTGCCAGGAGCTCAGCTGTCCCTGGACTTTGAGCTCGCCCTCCAGCCCAGAACTCCAGGTGTGAAATGAAGAGCTCAAAGGGCCCTGCTTGGTCCCATTCTTGTGACAAGGAGCTCTCCAAGCCAGCAATTATATCTGCACTTGCACACTTGCAGTGCCTTCTCTTTTTGATCACCTCAACATCACAGAACAGTGCCTTTGTATCCAAAAAACTAAGCCTTAATTTCCCCCACACTCTAATGCAAAACACCTCTTTCAAAAACTCTGCTAAAAGGTCTCCCAGAGCCCTGCTAAGCCCAGGTTGTATCAGAGGACACAGCTCATTCACAGCTCCCTGTCAGCTGAGTATTTTAGAGCTGCTTTGGCTCATTCATTGATTGAGGCAGAGCTCTCCTCAAAACTGTGAATCACAAATTGATGGCATCAGAGCTCTGTAGCCCAAACTAAGCCCACATAAGGAGGTTCCAACAAAACCAGAGGCAATTCTGCATATACTCCTGAGGAAGGGAACACAGTCCTCCAGGAGGAACACTCTCCTTGGAGAACATTAACACTTTCATCCATTACCAGGAAACCACCATGTCCCTTCCAAACCAAACCATTCAGGCATTCTATGATTTATTTTTATTTCAATTTTTCTAGCTCACATGTGTGAGCTGTTTCCATTACAGTCAATGCCTATAGAATGCAGGTTTTCACTCTGAAGGCTGTAATACACAAGGAAGTAAATTGAAAATTAAAACCATTGAATCAAGGAAGAGAATAATTCTATAGAACATCCAGCCAGTTGCGGCTCAATAACAGCTGGAATTTATCTGGGTTAGCCATAAATCCACTTATTTTTGCAAAAGCCTTTCTTGAGCTACTTGTCGTAACCTCTATACCTGAAGCAGAAAAAAAGCTACAAGCTCCTTACAAACATGAGGCATGGCTCAAACCCTCAGAGTACACAGGTGGAGGATCAGAGACTCAGAAAATAATTATCCACTTAAAATACTGAGTACTGTGTTTGTCTTCATTTCCAAACTAGAACCTTGTAAAATAAACTGATGATTTTCTACACTAATTTTTTGTAAACTTAGTGGAGTAGGATTTTTTCCCCATGATCCTGGATGGATTTTGCCAGCTGGGTTTTAAGTGCTGGTTCTGGTGCAGAAGACACAAATGCAATATTGTCAGTAAATTCCCAATGGTCTGATACTGAAATTCCCCTAGTTAACTTAATGCCTGTGTTAACATCTTTCATGAACCTCAGCTATAAATCCTCCAGGTACCAAAATCATTGACCATTTATTACTTATTTGTTGATATCAGGATTAAGCCATTAATTTTTTGGTAGTAATTCATACCAGTGTCATTCCAAATAAACTTATATAATTAAAAGTGCATAACATGAAACCTAATTCTATCAAGAATAAGAAAACCCTGTAGAATTATAACTAGAAGTAACATTGAATTAATTCAGTATTACATGTTGGCAGCAAAAAATATTAAAAAAATGGGAACCCTGGTAGTTTATCTCCAGCACTTCAGCATTATCAATTTACAAGAGTGAAGAGTTCATCTTAAATACTAATTTGTGGCAATTAAAAAAAAAAAACAAAACAAACTTTTGAAGTAAAACTCTTTGAAATAACAGATTAGAGATCTTTGTTCATTTGAGTCTTCAAGTACTGTTGTGAATTATTACATTCAAAGTGCCATTCCCATTGACTCAGTATTGCTTTAGCAAATAATAAGGCAAGGTGTGCTCATAATCTTTTTATATTTTGAATATTAATGGTATATCAGGAAGATAATCAAATTTACCCAAGAGATAATCTTAATTCAATTATTAAATATAATTTCTGCTCATTTAGTATAATTTCAATAAGGAATTTTCCATTTTTTACTCTTCATGTTTAAATGCTGCTGCCAAATGTTTTCTCATTTGAATAAAATAATTACAGGAGTCCTCTTCACCTTTACTTAGATTCCTTCTTTTCAATTTCTCCTTTTATTTTGGATTTTGAGACAGCCAATAAGGAGCAAAAAGAACTTTGTGTACTCTGAGCAGAAGCTTTATTTCTTATATTCAGACTTTCCTGTTAACAAACTCACAATACTTCCTGCTCCAAAAATCGTACCATATCACTCAAATTTCAACTATTAACTACCACACACTGTATGTGCCTCCAGCACTGAATTAATATTCACTCATCAACAATATTGTCTGATTTTATGTTATCAAATATGACATGCAGATGCCAAGAAATGAAATTGTTTATTGGCTTCTTGAAAATAAAAGAAAAATTAAAAAACTTATTTTCAACAAAGCAAATAATTCTCAAAGTGCCAAAATCTTTTTGTCTTTTTTTTTTAAATTCTATACTTTCAGAATATCTAACCACAAGCATTTGAGCAAACTAGAGAAAAGAAACTGTTGTTAATGTTCTGCACATTTCAAAAGGCAGCAGGATATACACACAGTTTATGTTTCTATCTATAGAGACCTGCAGGCAAACGTACAGTGGAACAAAGATAGACATCAAGATATATTTGTACCTGCTGCTTGTGTGCCTGCATGGAGATAGATGCTTAATGAGATAAGTAAACAATGGAAACTTTTAAAATTCATAGTTTGGGTGTGCTCAGCTCTGTATTTCTCTCTTACCTCTTCAGTAATAAATTTTTATGTGTTTTCCGTGATTTACAGCCAATCCCAAAGCATCCAGCATTGCTGGGAGAGCAGCTGTGGGCTCTGAGCTTGGCTTTGACCTGCACCAAAGCACAATCAAACATATAAAAGTGAAATAATTGTCCTTAATTCAAATACTTACTTGGCATTCTAGCAGAAAAGGCAATTTCTGAACTCCTGAGTGAAACAATTGCAGTGACAAAGATTCTTGCCAGAATTCACTTGTACACTTCACATCTCACTGCTTGTCCCCATGGCTTTGCCTGCCCAGAGGACAGGTGGCATTTATACCAAAGCCCAAACACCCAGCTGAACTTGCACTGAAGCTCCTCTGACCCTACTAATCCTTTATTTAGTTTATTAAAAACTGAGCAGAGGTGTGGGGAGAAAACCAGACTCCATCATCAACTAGTGGGAATCAGTAAAGCCCTGGGGGTTCAGCAGGACTATGATAACTCACACGGACTCAGTTCAGACCACAGAATTGATTCATAAGTTGATGAGATCCATGTGCTCGTTTCCCAGCACTGCTGGAGGAGCCACTCAAGTGTCCACAGAAATCAGCTGCTGCTAGCAAACAGAAAAGCAATTTTCTCATTTTTTACTAACCTTTCTTTTCCTTTTTACTGGCAAGGATTTAAGGAAGAAAAAGATATTTTAAAAATATTTAAGAGACCACGCATTATTTTATAATAGCTATGTGTTTCAAAGCCTCATCCCTTGGAGTTCTGTGTTAAATATATTCACCCCAATGCTTAGCAATTTCAAAGAGGATGTACAGTTCTTTGCAATCAATTTTCAAAAATTAATTTAGTGAAATAATAAAATCCAGTAAAATCCACATGATGACTGACTAACTTTGCTTTCTTACAGAAATCCAGTGGCTTCAAGAGTCTTCTCCTTTCCTCATAGTTAATAGAGTTCAGTTGTAAACTGATGGTTTCTTTCTTGGTCTTGGCGAATAATAACTTATAAGTAAAATTTTGATAGTAAAATTTGCCTGTAAAACCAGAATGTGAATCAGAAGTCAAGTAGTAGGCTGAAGGCTTTCCCAAATTTATCATTCCATTCTCCAGTAAACCTCCACCCAGTGTCCAAAACCAGGAAAAACTGTGTAGCAGTATGTTTGGGAACAAAAAAAAAAAAAAATAGGCTTTCTTGAAGAACATGAAAAAAGGGCATGTGAAATCAAATTCCATAAAATCATTAATGTAGCATAGGTTAAAAAAAAAAAATCACCCTTCCTGGAGCCTTCCCAGGGGTTTAAAGCAGTACACTGGAACCTCAGTATTTCTTGGACATCGAAAATAGCCTCTGAGTGTAGGAGAAAATCTAACACATGGGCAGATACACAAGTAAAAAGGTCAGATCCTTTAATATAACACATAGTTGTGTTTCATCTTGTGCAAAATCAGTATTTTGACTGTTCATTAGAAATGAAAGTTGGTACTCAGATGAGGCCAGCTTGGTATCTTCCATTTTATGTCTTTCTTCAAACTTCACAGGAGTTACAAAAGCTGCACAGATTTTCTGGCAATCCCTCACTTTATTTTATTTGAAGGTAGAGGGACAATATAAAGCAAGAAAGAGAAAAATAAAGCCATGATTAATTAAAAAAACTTTGCTCTTAAAAGAAAAAGGTTACTCTCAGTTTACATAGGCCATTTTTCAGTTGATGAATTTCTCATTCCTAGTAAATGTTTCTGTGATTATTTTTTTTCACTTTCAAGGTCTGGGTTGTGTAAATGTTTTATTTTTGGCCACAACAGAGGCTGCTTATAATGGCTTGGGTGTGTTCTTGGGGCTCCTTTTGATGCCATTTCACGATTCTCTATAGAAACACATTTCTTGCTAATTTTACCAGCATCAATTTTATCCAGCCTATGTGTGGCTGGTAAACTTGAAGTATTGCACAAAATCCAGTGGTGGAAAATCACCAGATTTACTACCAGATTTTCATACTAGCTCTTCAGTAGCTGCAAATCCAGGCTAAGAGCAGTAATTCTGTCCCTTTAATACAATACAAGCCTGTAAGTGCCAGGACAAAGCCTTCACTTCCCCAAACAAAACAAAAGGCATCATTTAACAAGTCATCTAAAAAGTGGGATACTACAATCCTCCCCTAACTGCTTTGTGAGTGTCAGGATGATTTCAGCTTTTTGGTTAAAATCTACACTACCTTCATGCTCCAGGGTGTTACAACTTCACATTTTTAGCTTTCTGGTCATGATCCCTCTCTGGACATATTTCTTTCTTGGGTTATCTGGAGTTACATTGACTCTCTGCTCTCAATCCCAGTTCTCACCTGGCCACAACCACTGAACTAAGTGCCCAAACCCAGATTATGCCTTACCCATAAGTTGCTATGTACAGCACAAGATTTCCCAGACAGTAATGTGCACATGTATATGTGCATTAGTAAAAAAAAACTACTCTGAATGCAAACTTTCCTAAACCCTTTGATGACAGCAATAGAAAGTGGGACTGCAAGTGCTGATGTGATGCTGCTTACTTGCATTTCTCATTATTGTAACGAGCAGTCTACAGGCTCTGGAAACCAAGCAGCAGACAGGGACTTCTTCTCCTGCAATTGCTACCTGCTGCTGATAAAATGTTACTGCACAGACAAATTCTGCCCTCAGACTTTATGTAAACACACAAACACTTGCAAGTTCACAAAAGGCACCAACAGCACTGCTTTTATTAGTGATTAGAAGGACAAGGCAAAAGCCAGAGTAATTATCTGCCTGGGGGAAATGCTGCATTCAACCAGACGCATCACACAGCACCTTTAATTGAATGGCAGCAAAATGTGCAAGTAAAAGGGACAATGGGAAAGAATCTGTATGGCACTGGGTCCCAAAGACACACAGAGCCTATAGATCCAATATCCCCACTGCCCATGGAGCTGTTGCTCCTGCACTGAAAATAATGGACAGTTTTCTCATTGGAAACCAAGATGTACTCTGTAAACACAGGAGAAAGTAAATTTTCAAAACTGAAGCCCTAAAAGGGTGCAGGATAGCACACACCACCTGGAGTTTCAGAAAGCCAGAAATTTGGTTATTCTGTTCCACCTCCTCTTTCTCTCTTTCAAGTCCTGGGTTACCATTATTATTTAACTCAAAAGGTCTTTTTCTAAGCATTTCCAAGCAACTTGTAGAAGGCTGTCTTTCTAGAGCCCTAAAAGTTACTACAGAAATGTATTTTCCTCTCCTACCTTAAAATTGTTTTTTACTTCAAAAGGATAGCTTTTCTTTCTGCGCTCCTCTTTAACAGCACTCCACATGGCCATAAGCTACCCGTCAGAGAGTTTCCATTTACTTCACCAAGCTTTGGTTCACACTTCCTGTTTGAAAGTTTTCTGCCCCTTCTTATCTTCAGATCCCTTTACCGCAGTGCTTCCTACCCACACAGAAACTACTTGGTACAAGTTGGAAATCTTTTGAGGCTGTGGCTCTCAGACTGCTCCCAGTTCCCAAAGAATGCAACGTTTTAGCCCTCAGGGGTGTTAAGTAACTTCTGATCTGAACAGTCTACAAAATAAATTTTTCAGCCATAAAATGCCTCAATTTGGTCATACTTAGACAAAACAGTTGGGGGTACTTGGCCACTTTTAGCCCTATAGATTCTGAATAATTCTTCATTATGGGTGTCAAAGTGGATACCCCTGCTTCCCAGGACCTGGGTATCCAGATGTAGCTTCAGAGTCAATCAACACTTAATTATCATTGGTTCATTAAAGGCCTTCATGAAACTCCATTTCCAGATAATGTGTGACGAGGTGCATGGTGTTGATGGACCAGTGTTGCACCTGTCCCACAGCGTTTCTCGTGGGGCCACTCTGGCGGTGCTTCAGCAGCACCTATGCAAACACACAATCCAACCCTGCAGCTGGACACAGGCACCACTCACACATGGTCTAGAGTGCCCCAGAGATGAAGAAGTAGGAGGGAACTTTGGCTTGCAGTTCTGAAGGGTTTATTGGGGCCCGCACACGCACCGAGTACAAACGTCTCAAATGTCAGCAGCAGGCGAAGGACCCCGAAGGCTCCGAGCACGTGGTTTTACACTGAGGGGTAGGAGGGGCAGGCAGAGCACCAATAACCAAAAATCTGAGGACCAGGGGGTAGAGACAAAGGTGAATGACATAACAAGGGCCAATGGGAGAGGGCAGGGGACAGGAGGGAGATCCAGGAGCCAGTGGGGTGCTGAGAAGAGTAGAAGTTTCAGGCACAGTGCTATGGGGGAAACCATTTACCAGCAATGTAGGGGGAATGTGTTTGGCCACCACAACAAATGTGGATGTGGAAGCCTTTACAAACACATCAGAGAACAAGAGGAAGAGTAACATGATCTTTACAATAGAAATAAAAATAGATGAAGTCCAATATGGACAGGAATAAATGAAATGAGTAAGCACAAATATGCCTTTGCAGATATGCCCTGTGAAAGGGAAACATCAAACAGAAGTCAATAATTGTGGTTTGTTTCAAAAAAAAAAAAAAAGGAATATGCAGTATTTTCTGTAAGATACACATCAAAATGTAACATCTGAGTTCTGTGTCGATGTGGTCTTAGCTGTGCCATCATCAAGACACTTTGAGGATTCAACTTCAAGAAATATTTGGAACAGCTGGAAACAATGCAAGAATACAAATGCCAAATAGAAGAATTATCAGACAACCCAAATATATGGCCCATTAGAGAAGACTAAGAAAATGGAGGTTGCTGAGCTCAATGAATGGGCCACTAAAGTGAATTACATGACCACAGTCTCTAAAAGACATCCAAGCAAGAAAATATTTTAGTTGGCATGTCCACAGAAAATTCAGTGAGGAGGATGGACTTAGACTCTGGCAAGAAAGATTCAGGTTAGACATCAAGAAAAACCTCTAGTGAGAGGAAAGCATTGGAATCAGCTGACTGGAGAAGCTGTGGAGCTCCCACATAGGAAGTAATTTAGAGCAGATTAAAGAGTTTTTCACCTGAATGATGAAGGCAGTTTTTCCTGTAGTGGTACAGGGGATCGGCCAAAAGACGCGAGAAGTCCTTTCCCTGCTTATTAAACAGCTAATTAAATTTTCCAGGCTGATCAAAGTGAACGCTCAACCAAGCACAAAGCAACTTCAGATCCATGGATGTTGTAATGATACAATTTTCTAAATTTTATAAACCCTCAACAACTGTTAGTGGCCAACCTTGCCCAGAAAGTCCACAGAGGTTATGCAATTTCTCTCTGCTGAGAGAGACCTATGGTGGGAACAGGAAGAATTCACCTTGATTGCTTTTCACTTCCAGTTAAGACTTCTCCAGGAACAGGCTTGGCTTGTGTGAGGAGGTTGGAGCACTTTTCCACAGGATGATCTCCATGGCACATTTGGGCTCATATTTTCTTTTGCAGTCTTTTTCTAACAACAATAACAACAAAAGCACTGGCAAAGCCCTCAGATCTTACATCATCCTGTTCCCATTCCCACGACCTTCTGGCTGTCCCTTGCCCTCTCCCTCCACCTTCTGAGCTCCTCAAGCAATATAACGTCTGAGCATTGACAGGGACATTAAAGGTTTGTCCCTTATAGAGAACATTTCTGAGATTAGCCTTTCCAAGCAGTAGGAGAGAGGAAGAAATTATGTAGCAGAAAAATCAGTAACAATAATTGCCAGCCAAGCAGCAGAATTGGACATTCCTTGAGCAAAATAACTGCTGTCCCAGGAGCTCCTGCCTTACACCCCTATCCCTCCCTTATTCTTCTCAGAATTGTCCAAGGTGAAAATCCAACAGAACATCCTGCACTTCAAGCAGAAGCCATTGTAATCATAAACCCTGGGCCAAATCCACACATTATGCTGATGATTTATCCCAAAGGAAGGTGTGGCCACCCCATTTCAGCCACGGTTTGAATTATTTTTCACTCACACTGTGTGCATGAGGCTACTGGAGTTTTCCTCCCTTGACTGGCTTGACATTTACTTACACAATTATTTAATGTAGACTTACTGTTCAAGCTTTTTCTTTTGATCATGTAAAGATTAACTTCTTTAAAAGATGTTCAGTTGATGAAACACTCAAATATAGTTCTCTGAGGATTAGTTTCAAGAAATTAAATATTTGGTGGTCATTATATTTCTTCTAAATGCTTCTATTACTTAGTGTTTTAGAACTTGGGTTTTGTTCTACATATACACATAATTTATCATAAAAAACCCTAAACGTATATTTTTCCAAATTTACTTGTCCATTACAGAACAAAATCTGAATGTTGTATCAAAGAACTTAAGGTAAAGTTCAATTGTTCTGCCCAAAACTAATACCACTTGCAGACTTTAACTGCATATATTCTAGATAAATATAAAAGTCCTTAGAACGGCAACACAGGCACATGTACCACACCCAGACAGAAATCACAGAATCACAGAATAGTTTGCATTGGAAGGAACTTAAAGCTGATCTCATGCCAATCCCCTGCCATGAGCAGGGACACCTTCCACTAGATCAGATTGCTCCAAGCCCCATCCAACCTGGTCTTGCACACTTCCAGGGATGGGGCAGCCACAGCTTCTCTGGGCAACCTGTGCCAAGGCCTCACCACCCTCATATGGAAGAATTTCTTCCTAAAATCCAGTTTAAACCTGCTGTATTTCAGTTTGAAGCCATTCCCCCTTGACCTGTCCCTACGTGTTACTGTAAAAAGTCCCTCACCAGCATTGCATTCCATACCTGTCACAAAAAATACCATGGCAGCAAGAATCCCAGAGCACAGGAGATCGACACTGCAAGCAGATTCTGGTCTTCTGCACTCAGAAGATAATATTGACGGAGGCTAAATTGTGATTTTAAAAGCAAGTTAAATGACATAACTGTGACTCAATGACTGTTCCTGCCTGTAAAAAAAAGCCAGGTAAGCAAAGATCTCAAACACTAGAGAAGTCCTCAGAAAAGGATTTTTAAGTCATCAGAAAAAACTGTCCTCTTCACTCATCAGTTATGCTTGCCATCAATGCTTTATTCTGGGTAAATATTTAACTGCAAGAAGCATTTGATGTGCCATGCTCCTACTTGCCAAGCCTATGGTTATATAGTGAGACAAGGTATTTTCTGGTTGTAAAACTTCCTTTAGCTAAGAAAGTGGGAACAACCAGGTATGTACCCAAAACACAACCTCCATGCATTGTGTGGATTTGGGAAGGAGAGAGAATCATGGCAGAATGAGCCATTCTGAATCCTTCATAAAATAATATTGATAAATGGGAACCGCTTCAGAGCAGGGGTAGGAAAATAATGAAGAGCCTGAGGGAGCAGGTGGTAGAGGGAAGATTAGAGGAATTACATATATATATCTTTGACCAAAGGAAACAGTCCAGGAACATCTGACAGGTACCTGCTTCACATGGTGTGGGAGGGACCAAGTGGGGTGGAATAGGATGGATATCTGGGAGCAATTACAGGAAACTTAATAAAGAGAAATTTAGACTCAACATGAGGGAAGAAAATCAAAGAAGAATATTAGAATATTAAATACTTTGGGGGCAAAAGGGTAATTTGTAGAAACTTCTTCTCTGGAGAATTCAAAAGCCAGCACAATAAAGCACTAACAAATATTCAGCAAGGAAAATCATCTTTGTGAAGGAGGGAAATTGTCTTGGTGACCCACTAATGCTTTGCCACCTGTGGGATCCAGTGCTCTTTATACCTGACCACATCATGGGATGCAATGAGGTAAAGTTCAACGCTCTTGCTTTTAGGAGAGTCTTTTCTTGATATCTCTGTTTCCACATGAGCTGTGTTTGATGCAGCTCCACAGACTCGAGCTTTTGTTGTGTTCCAAGACACGACCACCAGGGCCAGCAGGAGCAAGTACAGGCAGTGTCAGCCTGAATGGCAATCAGAGAGCAGGGAGAGCTGCCAGATGCTGCCCTCACCCTGGAAGGGTAAAACCCTGGAGCAGGGCATGCTGTGAGGTTGTTCTCCTTGTTCCAGAGTTTACATCTACGACACAAACACCATGGTCTCACACCATTTATTTCAATAAACAGAGGGAGAGCTTCCAAAAGCCTGTTGTAGGCAGTTACGAAAACTAACCAGTGAGCCATTCATTATTATGGTTAGTGCTGGGATATAACAAGACTTTGAGGGGCTTCCACAATAGCAGAGTCTTGTTTGTGATCCCAGAGGCTCTATTTAAGCACATCAGAACTAGTCAAAGCTCAGAGTGAATTGTGAGACACTGTGGGTTTAAAAACCATTATTGCATCAAGATTAAATGCATCTGTTATGAAAAACACCTCTGTTTTGCATACATGATTCAATAAAGACTCTTAGAAGGATAATTGTTTTGCCCAGGTTATTAACTAGAATTTTCTTGGGTTGTTTTTTTTTGGTTTTTTTTTTATTGCTCCTCAGAATAATTCTTAAGTTAAGCAACTCCTAATTGTGCAAGGATTGTGTTAAGTGGAATGCTCTACTGGATATTATGTTCTATTACCAAAAGTCATCCTTGCATTAGGAAATTAATTTTATATTTCAATAAACTAAAGCTGACAGTTCATCTATGAAAAAGATTTTTTAAGAAAACACCTGGAAATTATGTTCTGAATATCAGAGATTATGTCAAAGTGCGAATTAGTTTGTACAATAGCAGAACTCGTTGAAAGCAGCATCAGAACCAGGAACTTGAGCTTTGCCCGTTGAGCAGGGATGGCTCCCTAGTTCAGAGGTTAAATCACTTTACAACTATTGTCTCTTGAGAGAGATGTTCTTTCTTTATAGCTCTAAGATGAGCAAACCGGAGTAAGTGTCTTATACTAGACGAGTGGTCACTCTGAGCTCCCGCTGGAGCCCCGAGCCGTTCCCAGCAAGCCGCCGCTCCGCGCTGAGCCCGCTCTGCGGGGCCGGCTGGGGCTGAGCCCGCGG
>JAHLSL010000025.1:9755150-9779062 GCA_025920805.1 Petroica traversi | reverse complement strand
CCGGGAGGGGCCGCGCCGCCTGCGGGAGCGAGCGAATCCGGCCGGGAGTGATGGAATGGCCGGGAGGGAGTGATGGAATGGCCGGGAGTGATGGAATGGCCGGGAGGGAGTGATGGAATGGCCAGGAGTGGTGGAATGGCCGGGAGGGAGTGATGGAATGGCTGGGAGGGATGGAATGGCCGGGAGTGAGTGATGGAATGGCCGGGAGTGAATGATGGAATGGCCGGGAGGGATGGAATGGCCGGGAGGGATGGAATGGCGGGGAGGAATGGAATGGCCGGGAGTGAGTGATGGAATGGCCAGGAGTGAGTGATGGAATGGCCAGGAGTGATGGAATGGCCGGGAGGGAGTGATGGAATGGCCGGGAGGGATGGAATGGCCGAGAGTGAGTGATGGAATGGCCAGGAGTGGTGGAGTGGCCGGGAGTGAGGGATGGAACGGCTGGGAGTGATGGAATGGCCGGGAGGGATGGAATGGCCGGGAGTGATGGAATGGCCGGGAGTGATGGAATGGCCGGGAGTGATGGAACCACCAGGAGTTTTGGAATGGCCGGGAGCGATGGAATGGCCGGGAGTGATGGAATGGCTGGGAGTGATGGAATGGCTGGGAGTGATGGAATTGCTGGGATCACTGCCTTGTCCAGAGAAACTGTGGCTGCCTCATCCCTGGTTGTGCTCAAGCTTAGACCAGCCTGGTCTAGTGGAAGGTGTCCCTGCCCATGGCAGGGTGCTGGGATGAGATGGGTGTTAAAGTCCCATCCAACACACAACGTTCCATGATTTTAACCTAGTTGGAATCAGAGCCATCGAAAGCCACGTGACACCGATTGTTATTTTTCCTTAAAGGCTTGATACAGGAGACTCATTGGAATATACTTACCAGAAGAGGTAGTGGCAGTATTCCTCTCTTTTCCAAAGAAGAATTCAGAGTTAGGTCATCATTCGGGATTCCAGGAGCATAGACCATACTTCCCTCACCTAGCTCAGAATTCCAGGACCATAGGGGCTGACCTGTCCCCAGGTTCAGGATTTCAGGAGCACAGCGCCATACCTTCCCCCCTCCATAAGCAGCATCCTGGCTCCCAAATAGCAGGGTGTGGGCAACAAAAGGCTGGGCATAAATACTGCTCCTGATGCTTTTCACTTGTATGGAATGTTTCCAGACAGATTGGATTGGAGAAAGGAAGCAAGTCTAGAGTAAGACTCTTTCTTATTCCTGTGTATTCATCTTGGAGCTTTAGAGAAAGGATATCTCTCCCAAGGGACAATAGTTGAAAAGTTATTTAATCTCTGTACTACTTTGAAGGGCTCCAGCACCCTTCCCTGTGTTCAGGGAAAGCTACCATTTTGCAAAAGGTATGATCAATCACAAGTTTTGCTGGAGAAGTCCTAGAAGTTCCAGCCCTTCCACAGAAGCAGAACCTTGACTACTTGGCAAAACCAGCCAGGGCAGAAGTGTTAAATAACAACCTTAAACTCCAGTGGCACAATACTCCTGTCCTTGCTCAACTGTCACTCAACCTTAGAGACTTTAGGAGCCTGCTGGTGCCTTTCTTGTCAAATTTAGCCTGTCCAAGAACTTGAATAGCACAACTAAGTGTTCTGCAGAGATCTCAAAAATCCTGTTTCTAACTTTTAAGGGTCACTGGTTGAGTAGCCATAAATGATGAGACAGATAACTAGAGATGCCACAGTGGTAGCTCAGAGTGGCCACCAGTCAGCATTGCTGCCTCTGACAGAAAACACATGATTTCTGCTATGTGGACAAACGGGTTGGACTAATTACCACATATAATCATTATAATTTTGTTCTACAGACATCAGAGTTTTGTCTTTAAATGAATTTATAGAGGGGGGAAAATGACAAAGCTGAATAATCCCTATAATTATATACTTAAAAATCCTGCATGGAAGAAATTAGGGGACACAAAGGAACACATAAACTAATTATTCCTTGTTTTGCAACTAATGTATTTCTATGGTAACCACTATGGTCTTCGAAGAAATTAAGTTCTTTTAAATCAATTCATTGGAAAAGTCACCCAGCAAAACCAGAAAACAAAAATCTCTCAAATAAGTCTAAAGATGAAGAAAGAAAACATGTGTTTGCCAAGTTGTGGATTATTAGAGCTACTAAACTGTAGTTTTATTAAAACAACTAAATAGGTGCTATGTGGGAGCTTGGTGGGTATGAGCATGAGCACACAGGCACATATGAATGTGTGGGGGCATAGAAGAGAGAACTTTCTCCTCTTCTATACTCCATATGTCAGTATGGCCAGGTAAACAGAGCATAAAAATACATGGGTTTTAATACTTGTATTTTGTTCTTCTTTTTCTTTTCTACATTGAAAGCTTCTCCCTAATCCTTAGAGAACCCTGGTTTCCTCTACACCTTTTTGCTAAGTGTTGATTTAAATGTGGAGTGTCCCAACTGTACCTCTCCCATACGTGGGAAAAAGTGCATTAGGTAGGCAAAAAAAAGAAAACAATTTTTCTAGACCCACAACATGTGAAAAGCAGTGTAGTATTTAATAAAGACCAAGTTTACACTTTTTTCTCTTGAAATACAGTAAATTAATAAAACATGCACTTAAAACCTAAACCAGCCTGTCACCAGCTTTATATTATTTAAGTTTAGCTCAGGGGGTGCATTGCCAGAGGAAAAATTCAGTCAGAATGGCACATGAAGCAGGCAGGCTCTGGCTCTGTGGGAGGTTCAGTTCTTCAGGCTCTGCAGAGCTTGTAGCCAAAAACGTTAATACACACATGCCTCACTCTTCTTTTGACCACACCACCAAAACCAGTGGCTTCCCCTATCACATCTGTGGCCATGCTGGCAGCTACAGATAAAGGAGTTAAAAGGATAGGCTCATATGAAGGGATCCTCAGGGTTCAGTTAGGAGGAAAGTCCCTGCAGCTGTAGCTGAGGAGCAGGGTTCAGACTTTTTTCACAGAAGTCAGAATTCTTTTCCTCTCTTTCAGCTCTGCTTGGGACTTTTACTGTCACCTTCTCAGATGTCAGCCTGCCTACAGTGCTGTGACCAAAACAGGGACTTTACTGCAGAAAACTAAATTGAGTGCCGTACACAATCTACCTCTCTCTGCTTGGATGAACGGTTACAAATAGAAGAAATACCAGGAAACTTCACTGTCTCAGGCACTAAAAGGCTGCACAGTTCCCTTTTGTATTACTTGTTACAGACCAGCCATCATCAGCTTTACCATTTTTCTGGGATAGTTTTGTGCCACAGCTTTGAAAGGATATAAAGACATGGGACATATCCAGGCACAGTCCAGCAAGATACATCCCCTGGTTAACATAAGATTATTACTATTCTTAATAACAGCAATAACAGTACCTATTAAAACATCCTGTTGTCTTTGGAGAACAGGTTTCTGTTCTCCTCAGATTCTAATTTTAGAAGTTTCTGGGGGCTATGTAAACATATGAGCCGGAAACAAACAATAGAACCATGTAGATTATTTGCTGAAAGCTCGGGGTGGATGTTCAGATCCAAATATCCTGCTGTTCTGAAGTCTCTGCCCTGGGCTTCCACAGAAGAGTGCAGCACAGGGGTATCATGGGTCTAGTTGGGCTACTGCTGAAAAGAGGAGCTTTCCCTTTTGCTTCATTGGGAAAAGGAAAATCTGGGACAGATGAAAACGTACTGCAAGCCACTAACACTGGGCAAACGCTATCAGACTGGGGAAAAGCAATGAGGATGTGCACAACCCTGTCTAGAACCTCATCATAGTAAGAGAAACCCGCTCTTACTTGATGCAAAGCTTCTCAGCTTTCTGTGCCAAACTGGTTGTGGCCCCGTACTGCATCTGCTCTGCCAAATCTTTGTACTCATTACTATGTTTAGAAAAAAAATGTAGTGGTAAAATGTTCATTTTGCATTTGTAGTAACAGCTTTCTTCAAAAGATAAAATAGGTTTTCACACACTGAAGTGGATCTCTAAAGTCAAGTTTGTTCACAACTCATTCTTCTTCTTCATTAATCTGGAGAGAAAAAAACTATATGACAATTTGCATCACACTTCTAACAGACAGAAGATCTGAAATATCTTCATGAGTTAGGCTTTTTTGGATCTTGATTCTACAAAGCACTTAAGCAGGAGCTTTATTTACTGTGGGTAAGTAGTATGTGGCTCCAGTGGGACTATGTATCTGATTAAAGAATAAATGTAATTGTCTCTCCAGATCAATGCCATAATTTACTCCTCATTGAGCATCAGATAGATCTTTATAGTCTCTTCAATAAGCTCATGCAGTGCAAAACACTAAGTGACCCAACATATGAAACCAAGCACACACTACTGAAAATCTAATACCCGGATATATATTAGCATGGGTGTTTATGTATTTAATTTGTATTAAATTTCCTAGTCAAATAAAATACTTGGGTTTTTTTTCTCAGAACTCTATATAAAGAGCCCATAAAAGCAAGCCTCAGCTTGTCCAACAATGTCTTGACAAATTTCACACACAAAAAAAACCCCACCAAATGTTCAAAAAATGAAAACAAAACAAAAAACACAAAACAAAAAAACTCACCCCCACAAAAAAACCAAGAAACAAAACAAAACAATAAGAATCAAACAAAAGAACAACAATGGTGAAAAAAACCACACTAAAACGAAAACCTACTCACTTATCTTGTCAGACCCTACAATAGGGACAAATTTTCAAGACTGGAGAATAACTTAAGGTATTTAAAAGAATACAAGAATTCTGTAAGCCAGCTATAGTGCATAAAATCAGAGATTGGTGTTCCTTTTTTTGATAGTTGGTCCTTTGGACACACATTCCTTTATCTGCACTTCGGGGACCCTTATTCACTTGGTTCTAAAAGTTAACACATCCTCATTTATTCTTCCTGCAGGGTCACTGTTGGCTGTGAAGGCCATTAAATCCTGCCTCTGATGGATGTGTTTTTAGCTGGAGGCGAAGGCATGTTTTGCACACATGATGTCACTCTTGCAACTCAGGAAGAACTAATTGCTCGGCTTGTTGTAAAGTCTGCTACTTGTTGGGTTCCCTTGCAAATTATAGTTGTCTGGATAGCTGCAGCATGTCATCAGCACACAACAATGTTGTCTGAAGCGTAATTAATATCTGTCTTTCTTTTCAAGTTCCTTATTTACCCTCTTTCCCCCATGACAAATATGTTAATGACCTCTCCAAAATCCACAAGTTGTCATTTTCAAAGAGCCCCCGTCTTCCTGCCTTGAGCTCAACACTTTAGATTAAATCATGGTGAGCCTGTTTTTGCCCCCATTAAAGCTATTGAGGGTTTTGTCAGTGACTTCAGTGTAAGCAAACTCTCACAGTCTGTAATGGGAGCGGGACCACAGACCTATTTTGCTTTGCACCTTCAGCTAGAGGAAAAAAAAACAACCAACACATCAAACAAACAATAGGCAGGAATTGCCTTACCATTTCACAGTATTTGGAGTTGAATCAAGTGTCCAGAGCAACATAAGGATCATCAGACCATCCAGTCTCATGGGCTGAGAAGTTTGTGTTGGGTTACAGGGTCTTAAAAGGCCACTTGTTATGCCTTTGATTTGAATTTTGGGAATTGGTTTTATATTTTTTAATCTATTTTCAGCAATATTGACTGCTTACCTGATTCTCTGCAAAGGGTGAAATACTGCCCAGCGTTAAATACAGTTACATGTGAAAATAAACATATAGAAGATTTAATCAGTGACAGCAATAAATGTTCTTGTTGCCCAAACCACTAGTGGGGAACATTTTGACACCAGTTTATGAAGTACTGCTAACACTCATAAAGAACTTGGATAATTCTGAATGTATGTCCATTTTTTGGTGTGTGACTTTAGAAATAAGTCAGTTTTACAAATAATAACTGCATTTACACTAAAAAACAGAAACAGTATTTTCTCTGTTCAATTAACCACATCTGTATGCTACTTTTCTTTTTCATTAAAAAAATCCCCTAATTAAATCATCTGCCATACAGCAGAAAACTCTGTACAACACAAAAAACATCCTATTCCCACTACTACTTAGCTGTTAGTTTCAGATGTGAATAAAGCATTTCACTTTCCAAGAGTTAAACATGGCAAATCTCTATGATGCATTTATCAAGTTTTCACATGTTTCTATCTTTCCCCAGTTAGCAAGGTAGCACTTCTGGAATTCTTAGTGTATTACTACTGTGAATGTACTTGCAGGTAGGAACTACAAGATGTTACAAATTTCTTCTTCTTTTGCACATAGAGCTGAAAAATAGAGGCTCAGATCCCCTTTTTCTATTTCAAAACATGCTATAACCACATTTCAGCTGAAGTGCTCCTCTTCTATTGATCTAGAATTTTGCAGACCCTCTGAGGACCATGACTGGAAGCAGATATCCATCTCTGCCTCAGTAGTGATGCATTTGAGGATAAACAGGGTCCCCAAGAGACACTGCAAGGTCTGTGCACTGCTGTGGTCTCAGCTAAGGAGGGACCAATTTTACCTTACCTTGAGCATCTTTTTCCAAACACCATTTCCCCTTTCATGAGCATTACACCATCCTATGAGGT
The DNA here is from genome assembly GCA_025920805.1 of Petroica traversi. Classification (NCBI taxonomy): domain Eukaryota; kingdom Metazoa; phylum Chordata; class Aves; order Passeriformes; family Petroicidae; genus Petroica; species Petroica traversi. The sequence continues at coordinate 9,772,499 of JAHLSL010000025.1, read as the reverse complement.
TCTCAATGAGAGCTCTAAGGCCACTATTTCAAGAGGGATTTGAAATCCCAGACTATCTTGTAAGCATAAAATATGCAGAGCTCACGCCTCCCCCCAGTAGTGCTGGCTGTGATTCAGATTCTCAGTCCTGCTAACCAGAGGAAGGAAGCCCAAGGTCTGTGAGCACTTAAGTACAGTATTCTAAGAGTCTCCTGTCATTTACATTTGAAAAAAATCTTTTATGTTACATAGGTAAAGCAGCATAAAGCAAGCACAACATATAAACACTGCTGAGTGACAGGCAAAATCTGTTTCAGCAGAATGCTTATTTTAATTATCTATATTGATTCTCATTCCATCCTGGTTTAATGTGTTTCTTCAGCATTATGTAAAAACCCTCCTACATTCATCATTTAATAATGATAACCCCACTGTATTTAAAAGCATGCATAAGTTTATAAATACTGCCAGACAAGCCCAGTGGATTTTAATGATCTTCTCTCCTAGCAATAAATAGAATAGGGGCTGTGATTCAGGATTCTTGGGTTCTGGTCTTCATTTTGCAATACCGTCGCTGCCAACTACACTTGACACTTCTGTGCCTCAGCTTGCCTAGTTCATAAATGGGCCCAGCAAAACCTGTCACACGCTGTTAAAAGGCTGAGTAAATTGCTGCTCATAAATCATATTGAGAGTCTTGAAAAAGAGAAATATACATATATGCAAAGCAGGCGCGATATTGTAATAGAATTGCATCGCTTTCAGATACACTGTTTAAAATTAAATTCTTGGAGATTCATATCTCTGGTATCACTTTACTACCTACTAGTATTAAAGATTTCTTCCAGAACATTTACAAAACCTGCCTACAATGTTTGTGCAATTCAAGACAACATTACTCTGACACTCAAAAGGGAAGACACTGCTATGTGGACAAGAAGCAGATCGGGGGTTCGGAATGAGCACTGCGCCTTTCAGGGTGTCATACATAGAAATGGAGTTTGCCATAGCAGAAATAGGATAAAGCTATGAAATTTTGATTAGATGAGAAAATTGCTATTTAGACTTCAATGATTTTCAAGGCATCCGTTTTACTTCTTCCAACTAGAAAGACAAGGGAACATTACAAACTTTCGATCCATGCCCAAAATACTGCAGAAGCCAGTAAAGCTTTTCTTGGGCTTTTGGCTCAATTTCAGCTCGAAGATAGAGCCAAAGTAGATCATTTCTGTTGCTTTTTCAGGTTGCAATGAAGTGGTACAAAAAGCAATAAAGATTCAGCGACATAGGTGCCTACAGCAATATGACTCCATTCCTACACATCTCTCCCACTTCTCCCATGGGTTAAACACTCCCTGTGCTCCAGGCTGTGAATGTGACCACAAGTGGACTTTCGGAGGAGAGAGGACTTGAATCCCTGCTGAGCTGTTCAAATCTGGTATGATTTCCAACCACACAGCTACGACGAAATCCCAGACAATGAGACTCATCCTTCAACCCTGCCCAGGGTACTGGGGATCACCAGCTCTATTCCCAGAGCAGCTCATTCACCCTGTCTCACAGCTCAGGTCCAAAAGGCAGGTGACAGATTGGTTGTTTCTTTAATCCTTTCAAATTGAGCTATTTCTGGTTCTTTCACTGGATGTGCTTCGTCAGAGAAACCTGAGTTTTGCTATGGTGTCCCTACCCATGGCTGGGGGTTGGAACAAAATGATCTTTAATGATCTCTTCCCACCCAAACCATTCTGTGATTCAATGGCATTTTTTCTCTCAAACTTTATATGCCAGAAAATTATGTGAAGGCCTCTTAACATTTAAAATGTTAACATTTTAGAAGCCACTTACCTCCAAATGAATAAATCAAGCTACCAGAATTCATTATCATTTATTTCATGCTTGAAATCCAAAGGAGAAGTAGTTACCTGGATTATCCAAATCTGAAGCAACTAAATTTTACAAGAAGGGGCCTGGATGCTGAATAAACCCATCAGTGGGCTGGAGAATGTAAGCAGGGATACAAGTAATATAAATAATCCATGGCTTGAGGATTTGGTTCCCATTTGGGAGCAGAACACTGAAACTATAATTGCTCTTGCAACTGATGAATGAAAATAATTACTCATTTTATTTAACCAGTTGTTAGTCCTGCCAACACAAGTTTATGAAGGTCATTAGTCAGACTGCTCATAAAATGAAATAATAGAGAGGTTTGATTTTTTTTAAAATCATGAAATTATAAAAGAGCCTCAAAATAAATAAAGACATTCAGGCATTCTCTTCCAATCCGGTTCAGACAGCAGGGATCTTTTTTCCAAGTTTTTCTCTGGAGTAATGAAAAACAGAATTTTTACTATGATTTTTTAATGAGATAGTGAGCGAGCTAAGACTTGGGACTGCAGGAGCAAGGACTTTATGGCTTCTCACATTGATGAGGATAAAATTTAGGATGCTGAAGCAGTGCAGGCCTGGGCAGAGGCTGCTGGGAGCAAGGCTCAGCACCTGCCGGGGCATGGCCCCACGGAGATCCAACGGCTGCCTGTGGAAGGCGGCCAACTTGAGCACAACAGGGGCAGGAGGAGGGGAAGAGGCTCAGCTCATCCTGCAGCAGGATGGAGGAACACAGCTTCCCCTGAGCCTCCTCCTCTGCCAGCACAGCAGGGACAGGTGGCTCCTCAGCCAGGGCCGGGTGCCCGGTGAGCACCCACAGTCCTGCCAACCCCGCAGCATGAAAACCAGTGAGAAACACTTTGATTCTCTGCATTTAACCTTCTCAGGCCCTGGCAGGAGTCTCTTCAGCTACTAAGAAAAATGTTGCCTGCAAAGAGCAAACAGGTATTTTATGCCCCAAACAATTCAGGGCAAGAGGGGCAAGATTGGATCAGCAGGGCAAGACGTGCAGGGGAGTGGAATAGGACTTGGCATTTTCACTGCCTCCCCACTGCGAGAGGCTTTTGGCATCAGCAGTGACAACTGGGTGGAAACTCTGTGCTTTCCAATACCTTAAAACAAAAAGGATTTGTAAGACTTTTCCCCTTTCCTGGGGACCTATGAGGAGTGGTTCCAGTTTTGTCTCACATTTGTTCATGATATCAAAAGCACATTCATTATATCAGACAGAGCTACAGCAGGATCAGCAGTTGAAGAAGAGCATATACCTTTTAGCATTACTTCTAGAGAGAGCCATAAATGTACCAATGTTTTGGAATGCTTAAACACCACTGACAGAAGTATGAAAAAAAGGATATAACCAGGTTCAGGTGGAAGCTGGAAGGGGTCTCATCCCAAACTTTTTCTGGATTCAGATATGCATTGTTTAACCACAAGAAAAGAAAACTTTTATAGCAGATATTTCTATTGTAATAAACAACTTAATCTTGATGTAGTCTCTAGAGGGTCCAGGTACTCTCTGTATGTGACCTATCATCAATATTGTCTGGATGCTGCAGTCTCTGTTCTTTTCACCTCTATATTTAAAATTTGAAAGTCATCATGCTCATATTTTCTTAAAGAATATGGTATATTGCTACAAAATGCACCAAGACAAAATATCCACAGCAAGACCTGCACAGAACACAGATACCTTTTTGCTCCTTTTCAACAGGGTTGCAGCACACCAAGAGGTGAGGCACACAGTTCTTACAGCTGCTGCTAGTGCTTCTTTTTGGCTAACTGGGATGTACACACCTCAAGGGAAAACAGCCAAAGCTTTTACAAACCTCTTCTCTGTCTTGGCTTACAACACTTCTTTCTATGAAAACTGCCACAGTGTATGGTCACACTCTACACAAGAAAGCACCAAGCTCCTGCTGGTTTATAGCTCCTAAGGAGAGGCACCATCCCAGACTGAGTCCAGAGGAACAGTTAAACAGGGGCATAGTAAAATGACACAGCATTAACACCTATGAGTATACGAGCTCACTGTAGCAGATACAGTTCCAATGTGACAGATGCCAGGCACAAAGTGGACTGATCTGTTTTGAAGACCACAAATTGTACTGTTAAACATATACATGTCAATAATCTAGGAAAAAAAATGGCCTTTGGAAGAGGAGAATTTAGCTCAAGTTAAATTCTTGCTTCAGTTCATAGGTTAGAATTTTATTTTACTTTAAATGATACTTCATATGAACAAAAATACCTTGTACAGAACCCAGGAAGGTTCACTCTGAACTCAGGAAATCCTGTGACATTAGAAATGGATAAACTCAACTTTCCCTGCTTTACAGTGGTGTGATCCAATATCAGTATTGAAAGAGAGGTTAAGAGACTTTTCGTTTCTTTCTAACTTTGTACAAGCAATATCTAAGCTTCATTTTTCTAATATGTGAAATGAAAACACTTCATTGCAAAGTACTTAAAGAATCATGGGTGTGAAGAGCTTCTTGGATGTGCAAACAAGGGAAAAAACTCAAGACATAGACTGAAGCCTTATGTCCCTCCTTGGCATGTGGTTCATTTATAAGAGGGGCAAAACCTGGGAGCCAGTTGTTCATTCAGCAATTAAAATTGCTGCTGAGGAAGAGGAATTTCTCCAAAACTATTAAAAATTACAACATGCATAGAGCTTGCATTCAGCTTAATATGAGGTGTTCCTGATCTCCTTGATCCCCGTGCACGCATTCTTTTTGTGTTTCTGTTCAATGCACCTCAAACCCTCATAACTTAGATATTTTTAATTCTTTTCAAGCAAAAGTTACAGTTAAACAGAGATTAATAGCATGAAAAGTTTAATGTGTTTAATGGTCATAAAGAGAAGACTTTCACAGAGTCTGAATAAGACTAATTAATAAGTAAATGCAACTCAAGATCTTTTGCTTCAGCTAGGCCATCGCAAATATCACAACAAATACCTTTAAGAAAAATGCTTCATGTTGTTTCACCATTTCTAAATGGTGGGTACTGCTCAAGAAAGTCACTCCATAAATTATTTCCCCATCTGGATTTCCATTTAGAAACAGAAAGGTGCATTTCTGCCATCCTTCTGTTTGAGTAAATCCCTATGAATCTCTTTTGTCTGCTTGGATTGCCAAGAAGAAGCATTGAATCTCCTCAGCCATATTTTAATTGGCTCTGTGAGAACATGCTCTCATCACTCCCCTTCATTCTCTAAAGTATCTTTCCAAAATTCTAATGCCTATTTCTCTAATTACTTTATTTGGCAGCATGAAAATAAGGGTATTTACAGTGTTCTCTATTAGCTTGTAAGTAGGATAGAGGACTAGATCATTTAGAGGAAAGAAAAATCACACAAGTAGGTCCTGGTTATACTCAAATAGGAATTTCCAGAGAAAATGTCTGGCTGTCCATTAAAGACTTTGAGAGCAATTTTCCTTTAAACCAATACTGAACCAATAAAAGACAACAGAGGCACAGTCACAATGCCACATTCCCAAATGAGATCTTGAACAAATGTCTTTACCACATGTGGTCATTAAAGATTTGATGTCAAGATGGAAGGTGTTAACCTTGGAAACCTGGCTAGACTCCAACATAGGTAATTACATTCTGCCTCCCTGAGCAGTTCTCTGTAGAGCTCCAGCTGGACATTACAGCCCTTGAACCGTTACGTATCCTTGCTGCAAGTGGCTCAAAAAAAGGACTGTACAACTCAACAATATTCTGTGTCAACAACTTGCATTATGGACATGCAAACCTTAGAGTGGTAGCAAATCATGCTGCAGAAAAGTTATTTGGCTGACTGTGCATCACTGCAGCCCTTTTACACACAAGCAGCCCTAGGAAGTCCATGAAACCTGCACTGCACATAACTTTTGTGGGACAGACCTTCTGAAAAGGAAAAAATATTGTGCCTTCACTCACAGTGTCTTGCTTTGGAAGAAGGTCATAGAGACAGGAGAGGATTGCTGTTCACTGGAATTGTTCAAGTTTGCATTGTGTCACTATTTCTCATGGAAGCAGTCCTGCTTGGATCTGTGAGTTGTGGGAAAATTCTGCAGTCTCGTAACACCACTACCAGCTGCGAACATGGCATTTGCAGCCTGGCTGCTGGATGCTACCAGCACATTAAGAGCTGAAGCACTGAGACCTGATCTGCAAGCACAGTATTTACAATTCCAGACACATTTCTATGGGAGGATTCCCTAGAGGCAGATCTACATGGCTGGACTGATGCTCCCTTCCACCTGTGTCCCTGGGTAAAAACCTTGGCCCTGCACTGTCTCCGTTCCAGAAGGGCTGGAACCATCCTCCCCCCCCCCCCCAATTTTTTTTGCAAGGGTGTCAGGGCATGCCTGGGAATGGGAGCTGGGCTGTACCCTGAGGGGTGCCCAGTGGGTTTGTTGGGGGACCAGGGCAGTACTGCACTGCAACTGCTGGTACCATTACCTGCTTTCAGAGGGAAAGCACAAAGCAGCACTGAGGGTATTTTGCATAAGTTTCCCAAGTGTTGATGAGATTGTTATTACCATATGCATCTTTTCCTTACAAAAGGGAATAATATTTTAGCTCGAGCAGACAGGATTCCTGAGTGCCCTACTGAAAAATATAGGCTACATGCAAAAACCCCAATGCAGAGACTCACTGAAGTCTGTCACATGCTGATTTAAATGCAAATGACTTCAAGGACTGCATTCTCAGACATATCACAGGAAATTGTTGTAAAAGAAAAATTATTGACCATCTTATGAATACAGGAGTAGATAGAAATAAATCCTTATTTATGCAAAAACCCCTAAGCCTATCTGATCTCATAGATGACCATTTTATCTTAGATTCATTTTGTAAGACCTTTAATAAAACTGCAATAACTAGAGCTAGGGATGATAGCCTATGTCAAGTTTCTGACACTGCAAAGAACAGTGTAGATCATATTCAGAAACTTTCCCAGTGCTCAACATGCCACTTATCAAATTCCCTTCAAGTATTTATCACACCCAGGCAAATAATTTATTCTTCCCACAAATAAGCTTTGTGTTTGATCACAATGACAACTTACTGCTTCTGCTCTGCATCACATACATTATGGAGCTTCACACCCCAGAGCAAGAGCTAAGTCACATCGAGGAAACCTATTGAGATGAGTGTCCATTCCTGCAGTCCTTGCACACAATTACATCACATGAACTCACAAAGATTTAGTTATGTCAACAAGGTCTGCAGAACCAAAACCACGCTTTTGAAAAATGAGTTGTTAATCCTGAAAAGTATTAACACATTAGAAGATAAGCAAATGCCCAGCTCAAGTATTATTGTTACAAGCAAGGCACTTTGATTATAAACTACATCTTTATCATTTAGGAGTCCCCTGTCCTGCAAATACACATGCACTAAATCTGTCTATGAAATCGCTGGGAAACCACAAACAGGTTTTAGAATCTGCTGATCAGGATAAGTAGTCTGTCAGAATAGCTTTAGCAAATAAAAGAAATGCAAAATACCAAAATGTACCTAGAGGACAGAGTCTCTTGGCTGAGTAGGATTATAAAAGCTGAGACCCAAAGAGCTGGTAATTTGGGATGGAATAGCTTTTACAAATCAATCAGTGCAGAAAGCCAGCATCACATGAGTTACACATTTACCAGGCAGTGTTTGACAGCAAGAAACAAGCTTCAGCACAGAAAATTTCTGTGCATTTTAAGCCTGCATCCCAAACTGACTCCTCATACAATTCATCTGCAGGCTGTAATTTACTAAATCCATCTGTTGTTCCTACAGCTTGCTTTCTGGAAATTCTGCATTTCAAGGGTCTGCTTGTTAGAGAAGGTCAAAGAGTAAAGCAGGACCTTTCATTTTAAGTGACTTGAAAGAAAAGGAAAGGAATTTTGCATTTAGAAATAGCAATGATTAACTAGGGGAAATATATTACAGTATTAAAATAAACGACAGAATGGCTCTTACTTCCAATTAGGCTGACTTTACTTCAAGAAAAATATTTATATACAAATATAAAAAGCTGGGGAATGCAAACCTATAATAAGATGAAAGCATCTCATAACATAATTCATGTTTTGCCATTAAATTGAGAGATCAGGATCACATTTTAACATACTTTTTCTTGTTGTTCTTCTTCCAAAGTCTCTGCTTCTGTGCTTCCTTCTCTAATCACCAAAATTTTTCACAGCTTCTCTTTGTTAGCAAACTGCCTATGACAACTGCACACCTTCCACATCTCCATAGCCTTCAGAAAGGCACCATCAGATGCTACTGTATCGTTCTGGATCAGAACAGATTCAGCACAGAATTAAGGAAATGAACTCACATACAGTCTAAAACTGAAGGTCTCAAGAGCTAAAGTCTGGACCGGGGTCCACCAAGATCTACTCTGTGTTCCTGAATGTATTCAGGGCTTCTGTTTTCAGCCCACTTATTGGAAGATATGAAGAGCACCAAAGCTATTTTTTAAAAAATAGGGGAGAGCAGCAGTTATCTCTTGAGCACATCCCATGATGGTGAAGTGCTGGTGGTGCAGTTCAGAGCCACACCAGACAGCCCCAGTCACCCCAAGAGCCCCAGGGTGTGTGTATAGCCTCTGGGGACAACACTCAAGCTTGTTTAAACCACTGAGCTCACTCCCCACTGGTGCTATAGTCATTGTCAGATGGAAAGGAGGGACTCCTTCCTAAATACTGTGCAGTTGGTTCACTTCCACCTGAGGAGTTAAAGTTGCAGATGTGCTTCAGGGCCGTGATAGGGACCATGGTCACAGCCTTAAAGGGGGGAATAACTAACACCATACAAAGTTGATACTGGGGGAAAACACAGTTCATACAGCTGGACTTCAACCAGGAGACTAAAATCATCCTCTATATGAGTGCAAAAGTCTCCTAGTACTCCTTACTGGCACGAGTAGTAGGCTGTGAGTCTAAAACACATCCTACGTTCGGGTGTGCTAATGTCACGTGAGAAGACTGGTTCAATCCTGACTCAGAAGAACCTATGTCATCTACTGAGTCACCAAAACCACCCCTTGCAGCATGGGTTTCCTCGGAGTCCCCTTTGTAAGCCGTGCTTAGACCTGATCCTGTTTTGCCTATAAGGTTTAACACGATGGGAGTCAAAAGTCATACAATGGAATGAGCTGCAGTTTGTTTGCTTTCTCAGGGGCTCTCCCTCCCTTCAACAGCAACCCTACCAAAAAGCCTTTGTCTAAGGAGTAGAATAAAGAGCATAACACAGTGTTTGCATTTACCTATGGAAGAGCTAAACCAGCAGCTCCTCTCAAGCCTCTGAAGTCAGCTTCAGTACAGTTACTTGGCCTAAGTTCATATAAACTAAATGGACTGACTTGGTTCAAATGTGTTGCACAACAAAATGATAAAATTTGGGGGAGGTGGGGGGATGACTAGTGATGACACGTGTGTTTAACACTGCATGTCTCCATTTTCCAGATTAGGAGGAGCTGGCAGCCTCAGTCTGTACACATGCCAGCAGCGGATGTCAGCACATATACAACACTTTTCAGAACTACATATTGTTGAAACATGTAGTTCAACTCCAAGGCACCCCTTCTGTTCAGTTAGCCCAAAACAGCTATTAGAATTGTCTTGCTTAATATGGTAGGATTTGTAGCACAGCTTTTAATGCTGCTTTAATCTGGTTTCTTTAGAACGGCTTCAGAAGCACTGAGAAGTCAGTAGGAGCAGCCCTGCTGTGCTTTGCACAGGGTCCTCCACATACTTTTGAGCTGGGGGAAGTGATAAACCTGTTGGCAAGAGGGAAGTATCGAGGATAAAGGGGGGATCATAAATGAAACAGGAATATAATCCTCTCTTCCGCTTTCACATGTCCTCACTAATTTTTCAGCCTGAAGTACAGAAAAGCATGATGATGACAAGCTCACCCTGGTTCATTGTCAGTGTGTATTGAGAAAGTCATCAGTAAAGATCTGAAAGAAACATGTCTCCAAAATAAATAAAAATATATTCCAAGCTGGAAATTAAATGTTCTGCATTCATTAACAGAAAGTTCTGCCTTGATGACTTCAGATTTTTAAATTATTTCAGTTCTTTCCTTCTTTTTCTTTCAATAATTTTGGTGTGAACATGAAATTCAGCATCCCTCCTAATCCCATATTCTTTTTCCTGCTTTGTTTGCCCCCTCATCTGTTCAATTATTTTATTCTTTGTCACAAACAATTGCTAACAATCTTTAAAAATAAAAAAATAAAAAGAATGCAGAAAAACCCCCATCTTTTGGTGTCAGTCTGGAGTGATGCTCCAGATGTATCAAAAGTGGCCAATGCACCCCATGTCACACAGGTTGATTATAGACTTTGGAATCATTTTCCTTCAGTTTCTGATCTGGGCACTCTATCCAACCACCATTATCCCGACAATTTCCCTTTATTCTCACTTCCTAGCAGCTGCGTCCATTTCACTCCCCCTTTCTTTCTGCTCCAGCACTGGGTAGGAGTTGGTCAGACTGCAAAGACTCAGGGAGGGCTTCCTGCCATAGGATTCAAACGGGTGTTCGTGTGTAGGCAGGGGCCACCAAAGCTTCCAGCTCTCTTCTGCAGAAGTTTGATGTGCTCACATAGGGATCACAAAGAGAGCTGCAGCCAACCCTTTCCCCTTTCCCTCAGCAACACTAGTCCCTGCAGGTACCTCTTGGTGAAGCAGCCTCTGGTTTGGGTCCTGGTCCTTTTATTGGCCTCTCAAGCATCCAGAGAGAGGAGTTTTCCATTCAGATGTCCCAGGTCATCACAACTAAAACCAATTTCATTGTCTGCCACTCACTTCAGAAGTTCATTGTTGCAATCCATCCCCATTGTCAGCAATGATCCTCATTCTAATCTACCTAAGCCAGATTTTTCCAAATTATTCTTAAATTTTCAAAATGGAATAATTAAGGTTGGAAAATACTTCCAAGATCATCAAGAACAACTTTCAAATGAATATTGCCATGGACACTGAATCATATTCCAAAGTGTCACATTAACTTGGTTTTTGAACATTTCTCTCCACCACTTCTCTCCACTAAGTCTTTTAACACTAGAGCTGTCCTTTTGGAAATGAGCTCATTCAGACAAAAGCAAGCTGGGGAGTGCCTGTGTGGGAAATTACACTGTCTTGTTTGATGGAACACCTTTGGTGAGAGATACACAACAAGTAGCAGTTGGAAGATGGGTCTGGATCACAACCTCTTATTCAGGCTGAGTTGCAGCCTGGACAGCATGTCTGAGCAGAGCCTGAGCTAAAAGAACGATATTTGGATTTCTCCTGTACTTTGTTCTATCCAATGTTCAAACAGGAATCCCAGGACAAAGTGTACTTTATGTGAATTGTAGCAAATGCACATCAAGATGCTACTTCCACTGGGTAGTAAGTAGATTTTCTTAAAATGTAAAGGATACTTCAGAGAAAAAAGGAGCTCTGTTCCTTGGTTTGATTAGAAATCAAGTTTTATAGACCCAAAAATCAACATACTTTTCCCTATAGTTTACGGAGAAATAGTTGTGGAAGAAATGAGTGTGATTCTGCAAATCCGTCTTCATGGATCCTTTTAATTTAGAGGCATGAGTCATCGGAGCAGGGACTCCTTGCATGATTGTGTGACCACAGGATGCAGCCCTGGAAAAGTGTTTCTGTAAACAAATAAACATGTTCCTTCCTGTTTGAAACTCAGAACTTTCAGCATTGGGTAAGTGCCTGAGAACCTGACAGTGAGAGTAATAAGAAATATTAAATGCAATTCCAGTTATTTGGTCCAGTTCCAACAGCAAGAGGTGAATAAAACACACAGAGTGAAAAAATAGATTACTCTTCTAAAATCCTTTAATAATCTGAAGTGTTATTGGTATAAGGAACAAATAAAAGACTTGTTAAATGAAAATTGCCTGAAGAGATGGTCTTACAAACTGACAAAATTAGAACAGAGAGTAAAAAAACAAAAATTGGGAGTTGTTGTGCCATGTTGAGTTGTACACACAGGGAGTGATCCAAAGATCACAGGCTCCAAAATAGATTTCACACTGTGGCTTTTGACATATGATGAAGTCTTTTGAGAGAGATTATCCTCTTTTCCTGGAAAAAGCAGGATGCATTACTTTCCTACTTGACTCCCAAAGGGGAAAAATGTATTCTTCAGTCCTAACACCTGGAAAAATTTCCAGAAAAGCATGTGGATATTCAAAAGCAACCTAAATATTGCCATGTCAGGGAGTCAATTTTCTGTTGGTAGTTTAAAAGCAAACCTCTGGCTGCTGTCAGGGAATCCTTTAAGTACATTTAGATCAATGCATGAAGTCAAATAAACACTTAAAATCCCTCAAGAATAGGAGGGAATCCAGTCAGGAAATGGCTGAGCCACTGCTTAACTCTTTTTTCTGCTGCAGTCAACCAGCCTGGGGGATGCTCCAACCCAACCCCAAATCCTGCTGTACCTGGGCACTCACCAGTGAAGGAAAGGCGACATGGAAAGAAGAGCACAAGGTTTGTCCTGGTCTCAGCTGGGTCAAGATGATTCAGTTGCAAACGATAGATCTATTTTATGTACTAGAGCTTGTCTAGACTAAGGGAATGTTCCTGCTATGACTATGCTGAGGTAATTACATCAGTGTAAACCCCTTTGGGCAAACAGAGCTTTCAGTGGCCTGATTTACTCTGGTCACTTGCCAGGATTAGTTCAGCTGGTACCAGCCTGTCCTCCAGGAACTCCTGCTCCCAGCTGGAATCCCACACAGAAGTTTTCATCCGTCTCCTCTTAAACATTGGCACTGTCAATCTATCAATCACGCCATCCTTAGGGGACAGTTGTGCAAATGTTTTTCACCAAAAGAATGGTAAATATTTAGAAGACTCTTCTGTTAGTAGAGAATTGATTATTAGGCTTCAAAAAAGAAGATGAAATAAATCTGGGTTTAAATCAAAGCATATTTGGATTTGTATATGCATATCAGGGAAACATATTTACTGTAAATACAATAAAATAGGGAAGTTGATGTAGGATGTCTAACCTGCCAGGGGTAGATATGTTCCTTACCCACATTAAATGAACTTGTGCATGAGGACAAAATGTGTCCAAACAGTAAAATGGGAGCTACTCCAAGCAGACCAATCCAAAGGAAAAAAAAAATTAAAAAAAAAAAGAGAGAGAGAGAGGAAACTCCCTAAATTAAAATAAATCCAAGGAAGACCCTTTTAAAGCACAGAAAGTGGAACTCTAGTCTAGGAGAAGTCAGTGGCATTTACATTGACTTTGCTGCTGTGCATAGCATGGTGCAAAATACATGTGCTGAGTTTCACATACAGCATTCAGGGAACATGTTGATAAATGCAGGATGAGGAACAGGCGGACTAACAGACAGACTTGGTTATATTTTAATCTGGTTTACTGTTACCTCAGGTGTTACAGTTAAAATGTTCTAAAGAAGAAGAACAGCTAGAAACTCTAACAGCAAAGCAAACATATTCCTTTTAAAGTTCCCTTATTAAAAAAAAATAAATTAAAAAGGAGGGGGGGAAGTATGTCTGAAGCACAAAGGTGACATCAGAAAAGTTCCTCAATTCACAGATGGCTGCACCTTTCAAAAAAAATTAAAACAGGAACCCTAGATTGATTTAATCACCCACACAAGTGAAAAAATGTAATGAAGATATTTAGTGCCAAATTGGTTTCTTGGGACCTTTTCCATGTAAATAATACAAATCAGACCTTGAAGTTCAGTGCAGATATGATCTGACAAGTAAGCCAGGCTTTTTGTTTTCCTTTGATCCAGCTCCAGAAATATTTTATCCAAGGTAAAGTTGGTTTTAAGTGTTTTCCATTTCAGTTTTTAATTTTGGATATTCATCATATAGGAAACTTGCTTATAATGCTTCAAACACTAGTCAGACTGCACTGACTCACAGCACCAAACATAAAGATTTCCTTGTATTTGCTCATAAGAGGGGGAATATCAAGACCTCCCAATGTGACCCAGGATCAATTTCCATTGCTCGGTTATTTTTAAGGGTGCAGGGAACATGGACAACTGCAGGTGAATATTTCCAAATATCAAGACAACTCCACTATTTTTTGCACTGTTCCACTTCTCCTAGGTCTGTTGGGGAGATATGAAGATACTAAAATAGACAGATCTTTGCTTTCTAAGTGATTCCCCAAATTCCCCACATATTCCCCTTCCCTCAGGAAGCCATCTGGGAGCAACAGTGTCTTCTCTGGGAAGACAATCTTCACATGTTAGCTTTATTCTTATTTTTATTGTATTTTACTCCTCTGATTCCATTAAAAATAAAAAGTGAAAAAAAAAAAATTAAAATCTCTTTCTGTTGCATTTTCAAACCAGGATGAAGATTTTGCAGTTCAAAAACCTATATATATACATATATATATATATATATGTATATATGTAAATGTATATATGTATACATATATGTATATAAACCTGACTTTGTTCACAGTTTTCAGTGTTGGGTGCCTAAATACAGATTTAGGCACCTTGCTGTAGGCACACAGTTTTCAAAAATTCAGCTCTTGTCAATAACATAAAATCCTGTGGATTCTCTTCCTTCCACAAATTGGCATGTAGTATATTTAGAATTAAGAGGGACAGTTTTCTCTTTTGACTCGAATATGTGGTGTAAGGTTAATGAAAATAATATGGATGTTTTATTTTGGGTCTTACATATAATATTATTAAATGTGCCCACCAGAAATATAGGATAAAATATTTGCTCTGCTTGAAGATTATGTGGTATTTGTATTCTAAGCCTTACCACAGTGGGTTTCTTTAAATAGAAGCTATACTTTACTCCTAAATTGCTTAAGGCAAAGGAAGCAGAGATGATGTTTTTATGAATGTTTAAATGCAAATGGAACTGAGAGTGAATGCTATGCTAGCTAACATCAAAGGCTCACCAAAGTCTCTGCATTAATGAGGCTCTTTGTTTCCTGGATCACAGATTACAACAGGTTTCCAACTCATTGCCAAGGCTTTATCTCCATTTGGGAGGGCTGTAAATCTCAGACTATTTTTTTTCACATGCAAAACAAGAGGATCATCTGAAAGAAGAAAGAAAAAAAAATCTTAAAGTAGCAAATATTTCATTCAAATTATTATTCCTCAAAGTGTCTGCATCTTGTTTTATTTTTGGGATGTTTATAAGAATGGAAATTTGCCGATGGAGCTTCCTATGGGACAGCTCATTCATTTGGAGAAGAAAACTGAGCAGGAAAAAAAGCAAACAGCATCCTTCCCCTCTTCCACCCTCTTCAGCCCAGCATCAACTGTGCCCCAAAATCAGAACAATAATTCTGTGTCATGCAAAATCAGCAATTAGCAGAAAGACAGATTTTGCTCCATTTAAATATATTCAAGTATTTTTCAAAGTGGCTCCAACTAGTTCTTCTCCTCCCCAAAAAGTAATGAGATTATATCCCTAGTAATAATACCCTAATTAACAAGAAAAATAGGGACCAAGATTTTTAGCTTCCTATTCAAGGGCTGAATGTGACAATATGTTGTATACTGGGTAATAAAAAACAATTTACATGGCGTCATTACAGACTGTAGCAAAGTCTCCAGGACCCAGGGCTATCTTATGCAATCTTAATTAAGGAAAATAAATATCGGTGTGTTGTTTTAAACTACTGGAGACATGCACAGGACCTGTCGTGTGTGATCAGAAGAGATGGGGAGTTTCCTTTTTCATGGGAACTGCTTTAAAAACCCTCCGACGCCGACACACAAGTGTCTAGTGCCTTCAAAATGGGCTGCGAAGATGGTAATTTCTTGTTTCCTGACCCTCGGGGCCAGGCAGGAAAACTAATAATTTTCTGCCACCCCACGTCATGTCTGTGCTCTGAAGGGGCCGGGGGCACGACGGTGGGAGCATCGCCCGTGCCCGGGGTGTGCACGGCAGGTGGCCAGTGGCACCCACGTGTGAGATGGGTGTGTCTGCACCCACTGCTGGGAACGGGCAGGGGCTGTGGGCATGTGAACATGGGTGGGTGGGAACACACGTACGCTGTGTGTGCCTGTGCTCACACATACCTGTCCTGATGTGTCTCAGTGTGTGCCTGTGGATGTGTGTGCTCACTTGTGTCTCTCTGTGCACACACGTGTCCTGATGTCACAGTGTGTGTTTGTACAGTTTCAGTGCACACATACACGTGCTGAGGTATGTCTGTGTGTACACATACACATCCTGATGTCTTACTGTGTACACATGTATAGACATTCATTTGTGTCTCTCTGTGCACAAATCCATGTCCTGATGCTGTAGTGTGTGCACACATCTGTACGAGCTGACGTGTTGTGTGCGCATATATGTGCTGATGTGTGTCTGCAGCTCCCTGTATGGCCTTCTACCCTCTGTGTTTAGTCATGTGCTGCTGATCTGTGCTTGTAGGTTCACAGACAAATGTGAGCATGCAGATGAGTTTGTGTGTGCAGAGGTATGTGTACAGATGTATGTGCATGCCAGATGTGTAGCTGTGTGTGCTGATGTGTGCAGTTATGTGCTCTTTTGTGCTGATGTATCTGGGGCTGTGTGCAGATCCCACTGCCGTGTGCTGCTGTGTGAGTGCTCGTGTATGCCAGATATGCAGCTGTGTGTGCTGTGTGTGTACACAGGTGTGTAGTTGTACCCACAGACACCTGTAGAGACCTGTGTCGGGGCGTGCAGACCCTGACAAGTGCTGATGCGTACGTACAGACCGTGCACTTGTGGATGTATGCACACAGACATATGTGTGAATGTGTGTAAGATGTGCGTGTGCAGCTGTGCATGTGTCAATGAGCTCTGGCATGTGCAGGTGCGTGCTTAGCTCAGCATGCAGGAATGGGTGCAGGTGAGTTTGTGCCATTGTGCGTGTGCTGATGCGTGCGCTCAGAAGCGTATGTAGGACTGTGAATGTGCACAGATGTGCACGGACGTGTGTATGTGTGCTCAGATGTGTGTGCAGGCATGTCCGTGTGGGCAGGCGTGTGTGCACACAGGTAGGACAGGTGTGTGTGCAGATGTGCGAGCAGAGACACGTGTGTCTCAGACATGCACACACACCCGGGGCTGCACCAAGGCCCCGATTCTGCCCACCCTTGAGCCACCCCGCACCCTCACTGCCTCCCACCCCGCAGCCGGCCCGGGAGGGGGTCACCCCGCCGTACTGCTTTCGGGAGGACGGCGTCGGGCTGGCTGTGCCTTTAACGCAGGGACTTGGCGTCGCAGCGTATGTACGGTGTTTGCGTGTTTCAGTGTGCCTGTGCGTATCAGTGTGTTCACACGTCTGTGTGCGCCTCTGTGTGTGTGTGTGTGTGTCTGTGTGTCTGTCCCTGTGTGTGCCCGCCCCCGGCCCCGCCCCGGCGCTGCCAATCACCCGGCGGCCGCTTTGATGTCGCAGCGCTCGCCCGCTGAACTCCCGGAACTGAGGTGCGTGTCGTGAAGGGAGAGTGTGTGGTGGTCCGGGGGG
>JAHLSL010000025.1:9686556-9754750 GCA_025920805.1 Petroica traversi | reverse complement strand
CCGCCCCACGCCCCCGCGCTGCCCCTCTCTCTCTCTCCTCCCCGTGCAGGCCCTCCGGCGAGTGCAGGATCCGCAGAGAGTGTACCAGGAGAAGCTCCCGGACCACATGGATGATGGTTAGTCACAGCAACCTCCGCGTGTCTCTGTGTGTCCCCCCCTTCCGATTCCCGGTTCCCGCTGGTCTTCCGTGCCCCGTCTAGTGCTTGACCCTCCGGTTCGCCGGTCCATCACCCTGTCACCCCTGGGAGTGAGGGATGCCAGCCTGGCCACCACAGCCCCCAGCAGGATAGCTACTCCTGATAGCGCCGAGGCTTCCCAGTGTCCTCGCTGTAGGAGTCTGCACCCATGGGGAACCCTGGCATTCCCCAAAACCTCTGAGGAGTATGGGACAAAAGGACTCCCACAACATGCTGTAACCTCTTTGGGGACCCCGACAGGCCAGGGAATCACCTGTCGTAAGATGAATTTTGACAAGGAGCATTGATTTCAGCAGGTATGAAACATCAGGACCCAGGGATGTATAAAGGCTCTGCATATTCCGGTTACCCTTTCCTGATGCTCTCAGATCCCTATCTGCCCAATGGATCTATGTCACCTCTGGTGAGTTCTTTCTCTCCTCATGGAGAAATTTTGTGGCCTCTCTCACTGCTGAAGTATGTTGCAGATATTGTGCAGGCACCTACACGTGCTTTTTTCCTGACGAATTGGAACCCCATTTCTGAAATACCTGGACACTGTTCTGTCCAAGTTGAAGGAAGAAGCAATAGGAAGGGGGAGAGAAGGACCTGCTTTGCTCTGAGTTTGCTGGGGGAGCTGTTTTTCCAGTCTCCTCATTCTTTAGGTTTGGCTTTACTCTTCCAGCAGTCAAATCCTCATACCTAATGGAAGAATGTCCCTTCCTTTTTCTGGGTCACAGGCTTTGGAGGGAGCAGCTCCTGGTCTTTGTGTTTGTGTTGAGGGATAGGTCCCGCAGCCAAGCTTGAGTTTGATGTGTCTGCCTGTAAAACAGCCAGGTTCTGGCGGGCCAACTGTTAGGGCTCTGTTGTGGATGATGGCCCAGAAAATGGATCTAGGGCTTCTAAAATGGCAATAGAGGTCTTTAGGAAAAGGCCTCATGCTGCTGGAGGACTATTCCCGTCTTCTTCCTGTAAAGTTTTTCCCTTTCAGTTTAAATCAGCTTTAGTAATTCTGTATTCTCTCATGTTACTAACTTTTGCTGCCTGAATGGTTACGCTAAAGGCTTCTTTACAAAAGCTGTCTTTTCCCATCACCATCTCTATCACAACTTCAGAAAATAATGTCCTGACATTGCAGCAGACAGTCGATGCTGGTGTCACTCCTGGGAGCTGGCACTGCTGCATTTGTTTCAGACACTGTTCTGTATTAGCTCTCAGCAAGTGAGGGCAGAATATAATTTGGTTTATTTCATGTTTGGGTTTTAACCTTTAAAGGGATAACGTTTAAAAGAATATATAAATCCGTCCTTAGTTCTGATCATTTGTTCACGAGAGGGGTAGGAATGTAAAACTGGTGTTATGAAAAATTGTTGGATTGTGGAGTATGAAACTCAGTGTTATTTGTTGGAGTCAGTGTCATACCCTCACACCCAGCCCAGCCAGCCTGGGTAGCAGGAGACTGGTCCTTGCAAGAGCCTTTCCCCATACAGCTTTTCCTAGGGGATTCAGTTTTCCTGGCCACAGAGTGCTGGAACTTTGATGAAGTTTGCAGATATCGAGTATCTATCCCTAAATGTTTAAGTCTTTCTTCAGTTTACAGCAGGAAAAGATGTGTTTACGAGTCAGGGCCAAAATACGTTGTTGTAACCCAAATAAGCATTTCTTCTGGTGCTTCCCACCTTGTCCAGGTACCAGGTATCTGCCTCATCCCCTAAAACATTAAGCTGTTCTCTTCTTGATAAGCTTTAAATGCTTTTAAATTTGTCTTACGTAAACACATTTAATTTGCTACCTGAGACAGAATCTGAGTAAGTCCAGAGTTATGTTAGCCCAGCAACTTTTTGCTATAGTGGAATATTTCTTTTAATCTTAACCTCTTCCTAGATGGGCAGCAAAATGCAATAGCCTATTTATTAGCAACTAGGCTATAAAGTAGATTGAGGTTTAGGAATCACCTTTTCCCTTGATAACAGAATAAAATCCAAGCAGTTACTGTCAGAGCAGCAGACAGGTACAAATAGACTCTGCAGAACTTGAAGGGGTGAAAACATAAGAAGCAGAGCAGGAGTGATCCCGTCCCCTTGACAGCCACCGAAATCATCCAGTGCCTCAACCAGTTTCCTTTGGGCCTGTTTGGATCCTGCTGTGGTTTTATGAAGAGCTGATTTGATGTTTCAGTTAAAAATCTGTTACCAAGCAGACAGGGGAAGATTTCTTCCTCACATGAAGGCTGGTCTCGCTGTTTTTCAACTTACTACTTTAACTATTTCAATATATTATTCGGGGCAATTTTGTCTTACATTTCTATTGACTGTGCAAAGGTTATAATGGTAAATTATGGATTGTTCTCATATAGATTAATTGCTGCTGTGTACATTATATGAAGTGTGGGCTATAATCTGGTGGCTGCTTCCAATAATTGAGGAGGTCAGATCTGTGACTAAAGATTGCAGATACTTAACCATTCATAAAAGTGTGTTTAATTAACACAAGTAGAGTTGGGGAGGAGGGTTGTGTGAGTGAATAGAATTACATATCACAATCATGCGTGTACTTGATAGTGGAGATTGTATTTTGGTTAATAAGGCTTCCTGGAAACAGTTGTTTGCAAGTAGGATTAATTTTAGAATCTTAAAAAAAAAACAGTTCAAAAAATTAACCCAGGAGTACTTTGGCAAACTGTCAGGGCTTTACATTGAAAACAGTCATTTACTGGATTGAAAATAGAGTATAACTCCCTGAAAGACACGAGCCGGCACTGAGGCTGGTGCTGAACCCCTGCCCTGCAATGCTCTGTAAAACCACATTTTTTCTGTGGGCTCCCCACGAACCCTGTGAGGGAGCTGCAAGTGGCTCTGGACTGGCCCCAGCCCCTGCCTGGCTGGGTGTGTTGCTACCAGTAGTACTTGGGTGCTGCTTTCATTCTGATTTTCTCAGCGGCATCACTTTTGCTTTGTTTTCCTCAAGGTGTTTGTAGCCACTAAACGTTATGCTGTTCACCCGAGCATCCTGCTCAGCTACCCACATCTCCCAGCCAAAATTACTCTTTTTACCAAAACACACCCAGCTATGTTATTTACGTGCTCTGCTGCTGCTCCAGAGTGAATCACTGAAGGAGGCTGGGTACCTGCCATCAGCAGCAAGGCCAAACACAGCTGATGGTCCCTGGAGGGCCATCAGCAGAGGAGGTGGCGGAAGATCCCTACAGCAGGGAGGCTCTCCTTGGCTGAAGGTGGCAGGTACCAGTGTGGGATGATTCAGCTGGAGTGCTGCTGGTTTGGGCAGGCACAGGTGTTTCCTGGACTGGCAGTAGAGCTTTCGCTGGGAGCGTGGGCAGGATGAAGGTGCCCCTGGAGCAGAGGACAAGGCAGAGGACAAGCCAGATATCCCTTGTTCTGGGAGCTGTGAACCCCATCAGCTACTGGGCTGGGGAGGCACGCTCCCAGTCAAGGGTGATTAAGAGCATCTTGGCATAGCCTGTGTGTGCATCTGAAATCCTGACACTCTGCAAGGCCCCAGGAGAGCTGTCTCTCACCTGGACACAACTCAGGTGCTGTGTGTGTGATCGATCATTCAAGGCTACTCTTTGTCCCATCTTATGCAAAGTCCAGCTTTTCCCAGAGTGAAATATATAGGACTTATGGGTTAAAAATCTGCAAAAAAACTTCTAAAGAATATGAACAAGTTGAGGAACTGTTTTTCTAAATTAAATATAAAATCATAAAACTATATCCTTTTTTAAATAGTACAAATGACTTTAAATCAAATTAAGGTACATCCTTAGTAAGAACAGCAGCCTTTTAGGTGGTTACAAACATTAGAGGTCAGACATGGTCAAACATGTTAGCACTTTGATCAGATTAAAATATTTTTCTTGCTACAGTTGTATAATTGAGTTTAGACCTGAGGGGGTTTTCTGAACATTGTTATATCTTGTACTTTGTGGTAGTTAAATGGTAAAAGGAGCACTTACAGGTTCCTTAAGTTCTTTTTGTAAATAGGTTTATAAAGTAGGGGAATGAGCCATGCTGCCCTGTATGTAGGGCACGAGGTCTCCCTGCTCCCATTGTTGGGAGAGATCCAAGGGGAGCTCCTCACACCTTCTGTACACCTCAAGTGTGTTTGGTGAGGAGTGTAAAGGCAGAATTAAAATGCTCTATATGTAGAGTTGAGGCACTGGACTTTCTGTCTGTGTGAGAAACAGAAGTACAAGAGCCTCTTTTTCTGTGGAAAACACTAGCTCATTTTCTTAATTCCTAAGTTGTCAAACCAGAGCTTACACGGGAACAGGAGAGTGGGGGTACCTCCCCAAACCCTGCACAAGTCCCCAAATAAGGCTTATAAATAATGCTGCTTTTCAGAGCCTGGTCCCCATGATCTCCTGGGTTCTTGAGCTTGTTCAAAGGGTATGAAATGTCCCCTTGGGCGGGGCAAGATGCAAGTGCAGTTATTGCTGGCCTGGGGCCACAGGGCCCGAATGTCTAACATGAGGTCAAAAAGCATGAAGCTCCAGTCTAGGGCTGTTGTTCACTGGACAAAAGCTGAAGCAGTAGCAGCTGAGCCCCAGGACATGGCTGCTCCTGCTGCATCCCCTTCCCCAAGGCTGCTCCATCCCTCTGCAGAAGGAGACTGTGGTCCCCACAGCAGCTGGCAGAAGGAAATCTGCAGCTCAGCTGCTTCTCTGCCTTTCTGTCCTGACTTGCATTGTCAGGGCAATAGTTTAGTATTGTTTTTTTCTGTGTTGAGTTCTGATCATGTTGAAACCAGTGGGAAAACTCCCTGGAGTCTCCGTGTTATAGGGATTTGTTGCTGTGAGAGGACTGCTGCATCCCTCTCCAGTTGTTGTGTGTGGAGGGAGGAAGAAGGGCAGTGGAAGCTCTTGCATGCCTGCTGCTGTGGGAGAGCAGCATCCCAACCAGGTTCCCTGGCGGCAGGGCTTGCACTATGGGACCTTGCTGGGATGGTTCCCTGTCCCCATGAATTGTTACATTCCTGGCAGAAAGTGTTAGGGGTGCGGTGGCTGTTGATAGACCTCTGGAAGACAGACAGATGAGTAATTTGTTCCCTCCTGACCAAAGCAAATCCATTTCTTTTAGCTGTTCTACCTAGCTTGAAATAAAGTAATGGTTTTATGTTAAAGTTCAGTTTTGGATACATGGATGTACCAAGGCACAGGGCTTGCGAGGTCATTTATTGCATGTCTGATTCAGTCTTGGTTTCCCCCAAGGAAAATTCTTGTGTTAATTTCTGAGTTTATATCACACCCTCAATTTTGAAGCAGAACTTCCCTTTGAAATAAATTAGAGACTTCTGCTTAAGAAGTAGTGACATGATACAGCACTGCATGTGTGTGGTCTAATATAACCTTATTTTTTAAATTGTTTGGAATGAAAAAAAGAGAAAGCAAAATGTCACAGGGAAACAAAAGCAGGTTTTATGTAAATCTGTGCCTGCGCGTAAGCGTGCATGTGATTCAGACAGTTCAACAATATCTAGTCTCCCACTGGGATTCCTTCACAGGCTACCCTGGAACTGGCTTCCCAGGCATGGGATGCTTTGTTGACGGGAAGTTGCTGTGAGATATGTATGGTAAAGGCACTGTTCCTGCAAATTTCCAAACATTGCTGTTTTTGAAATATTATGGGCTTGACCAGTTGAGAATCTGGAAAGAAAAGTGAAACCTTAACATCAACTCAAGTTCCCGAAGCTCATCCATGTTAATGATTAGAGGTTTTGAAATTTCAGCTGTGAAGAACAATGATTTGGGTTTGAGTGGCACATGGCACTCAAATGCAGAGCTCATCTGGTATCCAAAGCTGTAACTGAGAGAAAGGGGAGTAGGAGAGGCTCTGCAATGTGCTCACTCTTTTGTTGCCTTGCAGCTTGTGGTCCCTCTCATGCCATGACTCTATTGATACCATTAAATTCCTGCACTGGAGTGAAAACCCTGGCTAATCTATGCAGTGTAGTTTGCTGGCATTTGCTCTTCTGAGGTATCCAGCCCCGTAACCCCGCATGTGTTCCTGTGACTAAACAGACATTGCTGGCTCTGGATGAATGACTCTCTTGCCTGCTGTCATAGATCTTCTGCATAGGGCCAGATCCTAATCACAGGCTGAACCCTCTGTATCTGTAATGTGATCTGCAAGGGAAGCAGGATTTGGGGGTATGGGTTGGTATGAGCTGCACACCTAAGATGGCAATCTGGTATGCTCTGTGTGTGTCTGTGTGTTCATTGCATGGTGATTATGGGCAGAGCAAAGCCTAGTGCTGAGAAACCAACAGTTTTCAGGAAGCATCTACAGCTTGCAATTAATTTCACACCTGCAGTTCTTTGTCTGCCTTTTGGCCATGATTCATTAAGACCAAATTTAGTCTTTGTCTCCTATGGATTGGCCTTTGAGTCCCCTTGCCAATCCACCAGAGAGGTGAGGGAGAGCCAAGCACTGTGAGCCTCGTTACTCTCATGGAGGGGATGTGCTTGATAGAGTGGGTTTGGGTGAATAGTCAGGCATGTGCTGCTCTTCAGTTACTAAAATCTCCTGCACCACATGTGAGTCAATTTCCTCAACAAATCCTCAAGGACTATCTTCCTCTGTCTCTTCCACTGATTTGAAGAGGGACTAGGTGCCAGAACTGTCTTCTTGAAGGCATGGTCACTATGGGGGCTTCTCTTCATCCCACCCCTCCAAGGCTTTGGCCCCAGCTGCTGCAGCTCCCTCTCCTGTTGCTGCTCATTTCATAGAAACACAGAATGGTTTGGGTGGGAAGGGACCTTAAAGATAATCACCTTCCAAGCCCCTGCCTTGGGAGGGATACCAGCCACTAGACCACGTTGCTCAGGGCCCTTGGTTTCCCATGCCTTTGCCTTTCCTCCTCACTGCTTGGGGAGCCAGAAGATGGCTTATGTCAGCATCTCTGTCAGCCTGATGTACACATGGTCTTATCTCATCATTTACCAATGGTGGGTAGAGGACACAACAATAGGAGAGTAGGTACAAGTTGCTTCCTGAATTCTTTGCAGAGCCACTGTGGCAGGGAAAGTTTCTCAGCCTTATCAAATCCCAAGCTGGGATGTGTGACTCCCCCCCCTCAAGGATCTTTCATAGGCTGTTCTTTGAATCTCCCTTTTAAAAAATAGGCTACAACAAGATACTTGTTCATTAGTCTCTGTGTCTGGAGGATGAAGCAAAGGTTTGGTAGGCGAACGGGTGACTCAGAGGGTTGGATCCAGGATGGAGCTGTTCGCTTACTGGTTTCCAGTTTTAATCCAGCTGAATCAGTAAAGACTGGGTGCCTGTTCTGTCTGCTGGCTTGTCCAGCAATCTGTCTGAGAAAGCATAGCCCCTTCCAGGCCCCAGGCAGTGCAAGTGCTTCATGGGGTGAATGTCCAAAGAACTTGCAAGGTCTGGACAACCCCTCTGTGAACATCAACCAAGGTCTTGTTCTCTCTGTGAGACTGCCAGTTCAGCACATGCTGGTGGCTCACAAACCCACTGACTTTGTTTTATAAAGGAAGGGTTTGCAACACCATGTGCCTCTAAAGCTTGCTTACAGTAGGATCTTTTTCTTGGTCAGTTATCTTGGACAAAGAGCTCTTATCTTCGCCTCCTTATAGAGCAACCTTACAGAGCACTGCTCTGTCACTGGTTTTTTGCCTTTGAGTCTTTATAATTTAGGATCATAGAATCGTTTATGCTGGACAAGCCCTCTAAGATCATTGAGTCCAGTCTTTAACCCAGCACTGACAAGGCTACCACTAAAACATGTCCCCGGGTGCCAGATCTACACATATTCTAATTTTCTTCAGGAATAGTGACTCCTCCACTTCCCTGAAGAGCCTATTCCAGGGCTTGTCAGCTTCTTCAGTGAGAAAATTTTCCCTACCATTTAATCTGAACATCCCCCTGGTGTAACTTGAGGCCATTGCCTCTTACTTGGGAGAAAAGACAAGCCCCCCAACACTTGGCTACACCCTCTTTTCATATAGAGAGCAAGAAGGTCTCCCTGAGCCTCTTTTACTCAAGGTTGAGCCTCTGCCCAGCTCCCTCAGCTGCTCCTCATCAGACTTGTGCTCCAGACCCTTCCTCAGCTCCAGACATGTTATTTATTGACCATTCCCAATGAAGGACTCTTCCACCATCACCCCATCTGTGAAGTGGCTTCGTGGAGAAAGGAGGACATTTGGTCAGTAAAAGGGTTAGCAAAACCTGATGAAATCAGCTGTCCCCATCCAGAGCATCCTGCTGGCTGGAGGTGCTGGCTAAGAGTACACCAAAGTGGCTTTAAACCACTGCTTATCTCCCGTCCACCACCTCTGTGCTAAACACAGCTCAGCTGCTATGAAAAGAATCTGCTTCATTGTGTTTCACGGGGTCCTAAAATTAGTGTTTTTGTGAAAGAAAACTATAAACTCAACAATGCCGTGGTAAGTTTTTGAAACCAAAGTAAAACTGGATACTAGAATCTAGAGCACTTTCCCCCTCTGGTTATAACAACTTTGCATTTGATTAAATAGGCAAAAAAAAGACTCAACAGTATCTCCTTTGTTCCTTGAAGAATCTAGAACTATAATATACAAAGTACACGTCTGCCTTGAAGAGCTACATAGTAATCACAGACTGACCAAAAAAAGACTTTTTTTGTTGTTGTTAAGTGTTTCAGCTTGTCTGCTGTATGTTGAATTTGTTTTCTGCTGTGGTTTGCTCTGAGGAATAGCATACATGAGCGTAAACTGAGGTTTGCTCTGATAGGACCCACACAAAAGTAAAATGTGAAAGGCCAAGGTCATAATGTGTGTTTGACTGGATGATTATAAAGGTACTTGGGAAAGAAGTGCTGGGAAGAGACTCTTTGCAGCAATATTCTCAGAAAGGATCAGAAATGTGGAAATTTTATTCTGACACTGAGCATATGGCACTGTGGAGATTGCTTTCATGTTTAGGAAATAAACCATTGTGAGATCTACCACATGAAAATTTGTTGTTCATAGCGTGGAGAGGCTGATAAGCTGATTCTTGTTATGTGCTGCTGCCCTGGAATTACTGGTGTGGGAATCGAAATAGTGAGGAGGAGTTGTTGTCTTTGGATTCACAGTGGGAGACACAGCACAACCCCTTACGCCACTAAACCCCAAAAATTGACTTTTGAGCTTTGGCTTCCTACTATAACTTACAGACTGTGGCATTGCCAGATTTCTCATCATCCAAAAGAATATGTGGATTTAGAAATCCAAGTGATGTTTTGCAAGATTGCATCATGCTGTGCTGGGTATTCCCTGGAGTGCTTAGATAAATTAAATAAATAGATAAATTAAATATGTATATTGACCCAAAATTGAAACCAGAAGCAGTAACATAAAATAAGAAATAATTTTTTTAAAAAATTAAATAAACATCCAAACCTTTTTGTTTTACCGTCTCTGATACAAAGCAATTTCTCCAGGACTGTACACCATATGAAACACATTATAAATGCTCTTGTAAAATCCACATCATTATACCACATGAAAGGCCAGGTCCTAAAAATAGCCATTCAGAGAGGATACAGCCTAGTAGCAATTTTGGTGATCATGAAATAGTTGTGTTGGCATCTCTATGCACACCCAAAGAAAGCTTTGACTTTTGAATATTAGCAACATTTGTGCTTTATGGAATTTTACATCTCATCGCATGGGTAGTCTTTTACCCAGGGACATTAATTTCTGATCTTATTCCCATTGTTCTAACCCTGATTTTATTGAGAAAATGGGTACATAATTTTTTTTTTCAAATGTTATGTGAAACTCTTTCCTTGCTATCCGTTTGACCGTGGTTGGCAATATCAGCTGTATTTCCCTGTCTCCCAGCAGGAAAATACTTTCTTTTTTCCTTCAATAGACACATACATCCTTGGTATTTTGGGGAACTAACTGTTAAAATGTAAACCTAGAGTGTTAGATAATAACACAAGAAGCTGCCACATCTATGCAGCCTTTATATCTGCTGTAGTATTCAGAAGAAAGTAAATAAAATCTGCAGTAATTACACAGTAATGTATCCACAACAAAAAATTTCTTCCTTGTCCCAGCTATCAGAACTTGGCTTTTGTTTTGGAATATAAAAGCCTGCAGCCTCCTGGCTTCAGTGGGTTTGCAGCAAAGCCCTGGCTGGGATCAACTGCCGTAGCTCTGGGATAGACAACAGAGTCCTGCCAGCTGATATCGCTCAAGATCTTTTTGAAGAGCTCATCAGATTTGGTTGTGTTTTGGTTTTTGCTTGTTATTTGTTTGAAAGCATTACTATAAGGGATAGTTTTCTGAAAAACGTTGGAATCTTCAGCACTGATCTCTTGTTTGCATTTTTCTCTTATAAGTAATGTGATGGTGCTGGAGATGCACACCTTCATTTGAGGGTGGCTGTAGTCTGTGTTTTAAGCCTGTTCTGGATTTTAAGTGTGTGGCCCTTCTAAAACCACTTGGAAACAGTCTATATCCTCAAAATAAGCTTGCTTCTGAAACTGGAGCAAAATCTGTGGAGATGGTGAGTGAAATAACAGGGTGTTGAAGAAAATGACATTGCTTCTGAAATAGTTGGCTTAAAAATCATGAAGTCTAAAGTTTCATTCAAATCAGATGTAGCTCTGGTTGTTGTAGGGCAGGATGCAAACTCACCTAGCAGTGCAACTCCAAGGAGTTTACAGGGAGACTTGTTCCAGGTTGTTCTAACTGCAGGGCAGCTCTTGTCCCTTGTCCAGGGTGAGTGTCCTGTTTCAAGGAAACAGGCTCTCCAGCTTTTACCTTGGTCAGTTGATTTCTTGCAGGCTGTTAACAATTCTGAAGAATCAAATGCTATAAAATGACATCACAAAAGTGGGATTGCTGTTGCTAATTTGGCTCCCTAGAACAGCTGGACTCTAGGGGATATGGGAACACCTTGATGAGGCAATAGTTTTATAGTGTAAATGCATTAATTTTTGCATGGAGTCATCAGTAATTCAAGTATCCCTTTCCAACCAAGGGCTGAGAAATTTTGGCATCCCGCTCTTTAAAATGCAACAGACAGTGGTGTTTAGAAAAAGCTAAAATATTTTAATGCTTCTGTCTTGAAGCTGACATTGTGCTTAAGCCCTTTTCTCTTTTCAATAATTAATCGGGTGGCTGAAACTTGGGTTATATCTGGCAATGCCAGTTTTTTACTATTCTGGTGTGCTCTGGTTTTTCTGCTAGAAGCAGAATTCAGGTAAAAGCACCAAATGTTCCTGACTGGGACTTCTGACAGCACTTGGATGCAAGAACTGTTGTGGAGAAAATTCGATTTCTTGACTCAAGAGTACAGAAAATTACCTGATATGTCAGTGCCAATTTTTTGGCTATTGACATTTACTGGAACTAGTATATAACTACATGCATGTATTCAAACTTCACAAAATAGAATGTTTTCAAATTACAATACACTATTTGTACAGCTCTAGCACATGGATCTGCTTATAAATGCATAGTGATGGATGAGGCAGGCCACAATGAATCCCTGAAAGATCAGCTCCCATATCCAAAAGCATTACTCTTTATCCAAATTTTCTTCCAAAACCAATGGTAGATGCCTGACTATGGGGTGGGTGCATTGCTATTCCCATGGGCAAGGGCTGCCTCTCTCCTGCCTGCACCCCGGGAGCTTGTTTGACCCAGGAGTCAAGTGATCTTTCTACCAGAGCACATCAAGTGCTGTGGCAGACAGAGTAAATAGCCAAATAAACAGACATGAGTAGTTGTTTATGTGTTAACACAGGATGTTCTCAAAATCAGGTAAGAAGTGAGGCATGTTACTAAGTTTTATAGCAGAGGAACCAGATAGTTGTGTAACTGCTGTGCAGGGCAGAGGAAGCGTGGTTTTATTCCGGCTTCAGCTCCCAGTCCCACAAGAGCTTGTTTTTCTGTGACTCAGTTTCCCCCAGGAACATTGTGGAGCTTTATTGTTTCATGTGTAAGTGATGTTTGGCGAGCACGGCGATGTTGATACTGAAATAAAACATAAAATCCCACACAGGCTGCTGCAAGAGGAGTTGATTCAGAAAGGATCAGAGAAGGACTAGCCTAAAAGTGTAAACTGTGCTGCTTATTAGACCACTTCAAGATATTAAACAAATTGCAATTTCATAATCCTTTAGGAAGTTGCAGGTGGCCCTAACACTACTTCAAGGCAACTGGCATCTTGCTGTAAAAACAAATCACCTTCTCAGCCTAAAAGATAATTTCATAGAGTGGCATTAGCTGAATGGCAATGATGATGGCATAGTCCAGGTTGTTGTCTGAAATACACATGACACACAAATCCTTGTTATTAAGCCAGGGACAAATATAATTTAATTACCTGCTTGTAATATGGAAATGAAAAAACCTCCAGAATCACACAGCGTAGCTTTTGGACACATGTACCAAACCTCTGGATGCATAATGCAAATTCTTTGTCATGAAGAATGTCTATTTATCTTGGAACCTTTTTTACTTAAACAGTAATCTCTAGGAAATCATTTAACAGTAGTTCGCTGCCAGTTGGTTAGTTAATGGCTTGAGGCAAAGTCTGAAGTGGATGAAAATTTTTCCAGGGAGATGCTGCTGATGCATGGGGTGCAGAAAGGTTTATGGCAGAAAGCAAGAGAGGAGGCATTCAGATGAGTTCAGTCCAACTTTTAGAATCATGAGGAAACTCAATGGGGTAAAGATGGCTTTTGCAAGCACATCATTTGTAGAATGTGAAAGCCATCAGTTGTGCCGGTGTCAACTTCTAAGCCTAAATTTTCCTTACTGTAGGTTCCAGGTGTGAGTGTGTGGAGGCCAAAACTACATGTGTTTGTGGTGGCTGGGGCTCTGCCTCGCTCCCTTTGCTTCTTTGCATCCTGGACACTTCTACATCCCTCTATCCCAGGTATATCTGTGTCTCTGCATCTTGGGGATCTCTGCCTCCTGGGCTTCTCTGAAGATGTATCTTGGGCTTCTTTGCAGACTGGGAATCTGTGTTTGCATCCTGGCATCTTCACATCCTTAGGCATCTCCCCATCCAGGTGCAGAGTCGCCCAGGCAGGAGAGCTGGGGTGCAGCCCCCCCAGCTCAGCTGGGGTGCTGCAGGGTGTCTGCCAGGGCAGAGTCCTCCAGCTCTCAGATTTTATCACTTCTCTCTAAAAGTCTAGCAGCGAGTTTCAGTTAGGTAATGAGTTATCTGATTTCCCTTTAATCTGGGCAGCATCACTCCAGTGTGATAACCTCAAATCGCTGTTTATCTCACGCTCAGTGCTGCAGGAAGAAAATTGGCAAGAATGGGTGAAAATTCACTGGAAAAGGATCTGAGAAAAGTTGCCCTGGTCTACACCAAATCCCTTCTTTTTGCAGCAAGAGTGAGTGAGAAATAACTGCCCCAAGTTGAAACTCTCCCAAGAGGCCACAAAATCCAGCTGAATTAAATGCCACTTCCCTGCAGCATTATCTCCCGCTCGGTGCTGTCTGCCCACAGAGGATGGTAGGGCATAGGAACTGGCAAGGGATTAATGGCAGCCTGGTTCATAAAAAACTCCGCTGCCAGAAGGACGTGGGATCCAGACAAAAGTAAAGAGGGGCTGGTTCTCTGTGCAGATGCCCCCAAGTGCTATTTGTCTGAGAGCAGATTTTCCCACAGATCTTTGGCCTTCATATTATTTGAAGAACCCCCTCTGCAGCTGCAATCCTTCCCTCCCCCGAGGGAAAAACAGGGTGGTAACTTTGTGAACTGAATGGTGTGGAGGTTTAGGAGTACTGCCATGGGAGGGGAAGATTTGGCTCATTAGCGTGGAACATTGTGTTGCCAGGAACAGAGTTTTGGGGCAGAACTAATAACATGGACGCAGATGCAGTCAGCTTTTATTAAACTGGTTTGTAGATGACTTTAAATAGGCAACAGTTGTATCTGGGGCTTTCCTTGCAAGAGGCAGAATGGCAGACCCCAGCAGAAGCAGAGCCTGTCTTAGATGCTGGATAAAAATTACAGAGGAGCTAACCAAATTTCTGGATGTTAGGAAATATTTCTCCCAAATGTATTTCTAAAAGCAGGAAAAGAAAAAAGAACTACTGAAGTCTTTGTGATTGTGTTATAATCTTTAAAGTCCACACATCTCATTTTGAGAGAGGAGCAGTTGTAGAGTCACAGTACTCATAGTCTGAAGAACCCAACATGATCTCATCTCTGCTTTATACTGATGCACCATCTCCTCTAGGCCATGGACTCCCAAGTTTCAATCAGTTACCCCCATATCTGAAGATACATTAACTACTTGTCAGTGCATTAGAGGCAGTCATGGATAAATTAATTTCCAAGCCAAGTTTTGAAGCACTTCTCACTTGAACCACCCTTTCCGTAGCACGAATTAACTCCAACAGCACTAATCAGCATCAGCGATGGTCGGGTGCCAGTTCCTGACACTTGGCATTCCATGGCCACCAGTAATGATGGGCTGAACTCACTCTGTAATTGCCTTACCTAAGTACACAGGTTGGAATGACCATCAGCCAAATACAAAGTGCCCATCACAGTCAGCTCCCAGATCTGAGTGAGACCATTGATGCCTCTGAGGAGTCACCACAAAGACCATCCATCCTCGGCCAGACCCAGTGATGACTATTGCTGTGTGTCCTTACAGTGTACTCCTGGTCCTTCACCACCTCTGTGCAGCCTGGATGAACTGCCTGGTTTTCATGAGGGTGTTGGGAATGGTTGGTCCCCATCAATGAAGCCAACCCTGCAAATCTCTGTAGAGGTGCCCATTGGATTTCTGACATCTCCATTTTCTGAGCTCTGTTCAACTCCTTTTATGCCAACTCCAGCCACCCTTTCATAGACCAAAGAGAATCATCCAGAAATCCTTTCCCTGCTCCATGCATCCAAGAGCAGCCTGGCATACCCATCATATCTTCCTTGCCATGCTCCATGCAGCCTCATCATCCCAGTCTGGCTGAATAAGACAGGAAGAATCCATTCAGATGCTGTACTCCATCCTGCTTTGGTTGTGAAATACTTTTTTTCTCATCTAGTTTCTAATCTAGAGATTTTCTGGGATCTCTGCATAGCATTAAGGGAAGTCTCATCATCACCTCAGGTTCTGTCTTTTGGTACCAAGTGTTTAAGACATAATTCCAGGCATCCAGGGATTGCTTTCTCTTTGTGTCTGCTTTGCTGTTGCTTTCATTTGCTAACATGTTGAACTTCAAAGTATTCTTTTTTCATTCCTAATTTTTATGGAAAAAATGGTCTGAACCCTATTTGCATTTCCTCCCTGAGGATACTGGCAATCCTTAATCCTATATATTAAAAAATCTCAGTTTTCCCAGCAGCCCTTTTTTTCTGCGACTACTCTTCCACTCTGTTTTCTCCTTGAAATGGTCTCCTGTGGTTCAAAATTGCTCTTCATGGTGCCCCTGACCACTGTCACTTGCTGTTATGAGCAATTTGCATGGATGTTTGATGACTTTTTAAGCCCTTTTCCCTTCCCGTCCTGCCCCTTGCAGGTAAATTGTGAAGGTTTCATGCCCATATCAATAGAGCCTGTTTGCTCTCAGAGGTTGCAGCATAGGCCATGTGTGCTCTGCAACCAGCAATATCCAGGACCTGCTGGAATAAATAACTATTTATAAAGCCAAGAGATAGCAGGATGAAAGTAAATAGGGTACTATTTTATTCAGGCTGATTTTAATTTCACATATGATGGTCTTCATACTCCAGTTGAGTCCCAGTGACCACTCGCATTTACCTTGAGAGGCACTTGCCATCCGTGCTTCCCCTGCTGTGATGGAGGAGGATACAGGGACCCTCTGTTCTAAGTCGCTTGTCCCTCTTCGTGCTTCCACTCAGGGGCCACAGCTATTTCTTGTATTCCTTAGCTTCTGGGAGCTGTGAAAAGTAGGTAGAGCCCCGTCTGAGCTGGCCGTGCAGATCGAGGGATTTAGATCGTGCAAACCCAGTGTTCTCTCCTACAAGCCATTCTCGGCGATGTGCTCGGGTAATTAGCATGTTCATAAACACTTCACAATCTTGTGATCATGGTTTGCAGATTAGGTCTTTTGCCAGCTTTGCGATTTCTTTGCCAGTTTTAGTTTTAATTGCAAATCCATTACTGCCAGCTCCCTTGCATATTGTAGCAATAGGCAAATTAAAACACTTCGACACAGTTGGGCGGGTTTCAGTTAAGAAATTAATTGTTACTGCCAACCAGCACTTTTTAATGTGAGGGTGGCATTTGAGTTTGTTTTTGAGGGCATAATCTCCAAGACTTTCTTTTTTTCCCTTCTCCTCCCCCCTCCCTAGACTGTGCTGCCCTGTCAAGCAGCTCCCCAGATGGCATGAAGCTAATGCTTGCCTCTTTGATCTCCTAGTCAAGAAATTTGGAAGTCATTCTGAATTTATGAGAATCCTGTCTGAAATAAATCTGTCTGTGCACAGGGCCACACTAAGGCAACCCGGAGCTGCAGGCACAGCTCACCTGAACCTCCTGGGGAAGTACAGGATTACATCCCACAAGAGCATAGTGTGATGCTATAGCGATAAAGAGAAACTTCATGCATATTGTTGAACATGAAAAAGTCTAGACAATCTACAATTTGCCATTTGGGGTAATTGGCTAAAGGTTTAATCCGCCCTGATAATCCAGTAATGGTATTGTTGGCAGGACATTGATGTAAATATCACTCAGCAGTGCTGGCAGCCGCTGTCTCCTGTGATTGCTGCCGTTACCAATTCCTTTTCCACAGTCGTTAGTGCTAACGACTATGGGGAATGTTCAGAGTTCTGCAAACTTTTTGTTTTTTTCAAAAACTATCTGGGCTCTGTGGTTGTTTTTCACTCTGTTTTTTGAATAAGTGACATTTTTCACCAGGTTAGAATTTTCACAGACCCATTCCTCGAGAATATCTGTGTTCCTTGATGTACTTTTCTCCCTCGTGTATTTCTCCCATAGCTCACTCCCGCCTCCCGATGCTGCTGTCGCACATTTTGGCATCACCCTTCAATACAATAACATCTGGTCCTGCAGTGGACCTGTGCCAGCACTGCAAGCCACCTGCCACCTGTGTGTCGCCACCAAACCAGGCGGCATTCACTGAGACTTTGGTGGCATCACTCTGCACAAGCCATGACATTCCATCAGCATGGCTGGGGCTGCAAACACTGGTGGGGCACTGAGGAGGTCAATAAGCTGAGCAGGGTTTTAGAAATCCATCACCCTCCCCATTTTGCAGGGGTGTTTTTAATGCATTTCTATGTGTCCCATGGGGACAAACAAGGGGATTGTAGCACCACAGGTGCAGGGAAGGATGAGCAGACAGTCCCACCTTCAAACATGAGCCTCCCACCACTGGAGTGCTTGTCCCCATGCTGCCTTCCATGGCCTGTTGATGTGTAAGAGCACAGCTGGACTTAAAGCACCCTTAAATCCCTTGAATCTTTGTTTACTTGTGCATGGAGCCAGTGTCTAAAACCACCTGTCCCATTCTTGTTACTTTATTCTCTTTAACTCGTTCCCTCCGTTTTCCTTGGCAAACATGGTTGTTTTCAGCTGCCTCTACAGCTGAAGGACTCTGCTCCTGTAAACATGCACAGTACCAAGCACAAATGGACCCTGCCTGACTGGAGCCTCGGAATCCCAAAATTACAGAACGGTTTGGGTCAGAAAGGACCTTGAAGCCCTTCTCATTCTCCTTCCCTGTCGTGGGGAGGGATCCACCCCAGAGATGAAGTTGCTCAGGGCTCCATCCAACTCTTCTGTACAACTCCTCTGCCTTTGGAGAGATTGGGGTTGTGTAATGGATTGGAGCTCAGCAGAGAATAGCCTAATGCCTGAAGCAGAACCACTCTCAGAATTCCTTTTCTGCAGCAATGTTGACTCTGTGATGCCAGCTGAAGTATTAAAAACCATATATGTAATAATATACAAACTTACCTGGTCACTGACACAGCTCAGATGGCTGTGAATCCTTGACACCTTTCTTAAGGCAACCTGTAATGGTTTTTTTGAACATTGGTTTGTTTTCTTTTTCTCTGCTCGGAAAACAATAGAAGCAGCACAGTTCCCCTGCAAACAAAATCTGAACATGCTCTAACTTAGATGTGAAATATCAAAGAGCACTTATTCAGTACACATAACCGCCCTTCCGTTTCACAGCAAACACCTTGTCACAGCCCAGAGATTTTGGGAAAACTATATATAGTGTATTCGGGCAAATGTCACCCTGGTAATTATCCCATAGCTCTGGCTCCACAATGTTGTGGCTAACAAATCCAACTTTAATTGTTCGTGATTTCTATCAGAGCAGACATCGGGTTTGAGTTCAGTGAGTACAGAGTCAGGAGGAATAAACACAAACCTACAGTAAGATCAAAGCAGCAGAGAGGTGCACATGTGCTAATAATAATAGCTTATGAAAGCTCATATTTTCCTTCAACAACATCCTGTCATTTGTCTATCAGCTTTGAAAAGGGTAAAAAAAAATTCAGTGTAATTTACTTCAGCAAAAAAGTGAGATAAGGCAGATATTTGATTGCAGCACTCATGTGTGGTTTGCTGCAAGGACTGTAAATGCATCGTGTCCTCCAGTGCATGTGTGAGTGGAAGGTGCAGAGGCTGAGCTGGCTGTGACCGAAGTATCGTCATTATCTGATTTTTACATACAGCTGGTGACAATGTGATGCCGAAGAGAGGATGAGGTAAACAGTCTCTAAGTCGGTAACCGCATCCACACCTGGTACACCTCGATAAAATGTCTGTAAACAGTCTGGATAGAGTGAGGTTACAGCAAGGCTGAGGACGGCTAACGGCTCCAGGAGATGCAGGGAGAGGCACATGAAGGTTTGAGGATGGTGTTTTGGTTGGGGTGGAATTGCCCAGGGGATTCAAATGGGGATTTTGCCCTTCCATGGCCATAGGCAGCTTTGCAGGTCGGCTTTCCCAACTGTGTGGGACAAGCAGAGTGTGGTCGGGGTGGCTGTACCTGGGAGGCTCTCGCTGACCGGGGTCAAGCAGCCGTGATTTCCCCTCCACACAACGTGACCTACTTAGGAAGGTCAGCCCTCAACTGTGCACAATGCTGACCATTTCTTCTGTCCTCTAACATCAAATTTTTGCTGTCAGCTCTTTTAATCTAGCACAGTGGCTTAAGCCCCCTTCGGGGGTTTGTCCTGCCTGCACTGAGATGCCTGGTGGGCTCTGGGGAACTGGGGCACAAGTAACTGCAGCAGCAGAGCCATGGCCAGTGATGCACCTGTCAGGAAGGAGTCACGGTGTGTTGTTAGTCTGTCTTTCATGTCGCATGCTGTGGTTGTTTACGTTTGCTTATGCCTGTAGTTCTCTCTGCAAGCAGGAAAGGGTTTGGGGTTTTGGTGAAGGGAGGAAGGTTGACAATAAAAGATGACAAAGTGTCCCACTGAGTACTGAAGATGGTTTGACTGAGGATGGATAAGGTTGTTTAGAAATAGAACCAAGGAGAAGAGCACGAAAAGGAGCAGGTACAGGAACAGTCACACTTTCTGTTCTTTCTGCACAGGCTCCCTGGGCAGAATGTGATGATGGCAGTGAGCTGACAGTAACAGAGAGCAATCCTTGCACAGGGAAGGTGTTTTTCAGGGCTGTGAAGCTGAGCTAGAGTCTATTCAGAGTGTGCGGCAGCTGAATTGCAGCTAACAGGGACTCGTTAAGAAACTGGAGCAAATAATAATGATGCATATGTTTAATGCAGCTGAAAGGCATACTTCAAAGATAGCGTTATCCTAAAAAAGCCCAAGTATAGAGAATATACTTGATCATGGCTTCTAAGTTTTGGTGGTAGCATTGTAAGTAGGTCAGCAAACGGTAATATTTAAATTACCTCCTCTTTCTGGCAACTAGATGGGAATATAGGTCTGGATATGGATAAATGTAGCTTCCCTTCCCAGCTCTGCCACTTTGACAAGTCACTTCATCTCCTTGTGCCTAAGGGAAAAATACACCTTTGGGCTCTGCCCAGTAATCATCAGCCAAATGCTTTCCCACCTATCTAAAGGGTTTTAGAATATGTGATTGAAAAGTGCAAAGTGTTATTAACATTGAATTAATGTCTGCCATTACAATATGTAATGGAGTATTTCTGCACACACCCCATTTCCTCCTGCTCAAATGTTTTGTCAGACGAGTCCAAGTGTTTACCAGCTTTATAGCTGGGGAAAAAGAGCCAGTGAGAGCTGGAGCTGCTGGTCGCTAGTGGAGCTGCTGGGCTTGTTTGATGGCAGGATAGCTGGTGTGCAGAAACTGTCAGCAGAGCTGTCAGCACACAGCCATGGACCCAGTTTGTGGCAGCAGAGTTGGGGTGGCCATGGTGCCTCATCAGCAACCAACCTGGAGCTGTAGGCACATCTCCTGTGACTCCTGCACACTGTGTCAGAAGGACAGGTTTCCCCAGCCACAGGGTGCATGAAGGGGTGCAAATGCATACTTTCTGCAAGGGATGGAGAGGGCCAGGCAGGTCTGAAAATGGGGAATGTGCTACTGAAGCACCTAACTTCTCTTTTCTGGGAACTGAGAACTGCACCTCCTACCACCTGGACCTCTTCAACTGATGGCATTCACACTTACTCGGGCAGCACTGACTGCTTTGATTTCGACCTCTAAATATATTGATTTTCTCTGTGCATATAACAGCTGCATGTTTGTTGACCCACAGCTGTATTTAAGGATTCCCATCCCTGGAAGTGTTCAAGGTCAGGTTGGATGGGGCTTGGAGCAACCTGGTGTAGTGGAAGGTGTCCCTGCCCATGGCAGGAGGATTTGAACAACACAAGCTTTAAGGTCCCTTCCAACCCAAAGCATTCTATGACTCTGTGATATCAACCCAGAGCTTTCAGGGTAGCATTGCTCCTTTTTGGTCATCTTCTCATCCCATCAGACAGACCTTCCCTGCCTGCCTTGGGTTTGCCCGCCAGTGTGCACAACCCTGCTTGCTTTCTCATTATCATGCCCTGCATGGACATT
This sequence comes from Petroica traversi, assembly GCA_025920805.1. Classification (NCBI taxonomy): domain Eukaryota; kingdom Metazoa; phylum Chordata; class Aves; order Passeriformes; family Petroicidae; genus Petroica; species Petroica traversi. The sequence continues at coordinate 9,733,580 of JAHLSL010000025.1, read as the reverse complement.
TCCCTTCTTTTGTAAAATATCTCAGCACATGGTGTGGGTTGCTGTCTAGACTGTATCACTTGAACCAAATGTATTCACTAACATGATATATTATTAGAGCTCACTAAGAGTAACAAACAAAGTACATTTCTTTGTTCACTCTTTAATTGTTTGTTCATTAGCTCGCTTGCTGATTCATAAAATATGTAAAGCTCCAATAGGGTATCTACTCACTAGTGCAAATTAGCTAGTTTCTAATGTACATAAAAAAATTATAACCCTGAATTTACAATTTGCCTTTACTATAAGGGCTGTGCAGAAATGCCTTATCTCTGCACACAAAATGACAGGTAAAGGCCAAAGCTGGGAGTGCTGTATCCTACACTTGCAGAACACGCTAGTGGCAAAAATTATCTATTTGCTGGTGGGTAATTTGTTTTCTTTAGGTCTGAAGGTGGAATATGACAATGTTGAGTACCTACCTTTGTAGCTAGGGCTGGGTTTTCAGCTTGTGTGACTTGGCAGGGATATGCTCCGGTCACTGTCAGCAGCTGGGAAAGCCCTGAAGCTTTTATTTTCCTGTGGCTCTGTGCTTTCCTCTGGTTTATCTGATCCACTTCTGTGCTCTCACTCCAGCAGCAAATCTTCCTTCTTTTTGGCTATTCTTGTTGCTTATGAATTATTCCTAAAAAACAGCTATGTCCTCAGATTCCTAGGAAACTTCCAGACTCCCAGAGGGTGCAAGATCATCTTAGGGTGTTTTTTCCACAGACTTCTGTGGTAGGGAGTGTAATTCTCTAATAAAGATCAGAGACAGAATTCTTCACTCCTTTATATACCATGATCAACATGACTCATGACTAAATGAATAACTCTCTAAAACTTGTGTAGGTTTCTAGATAAAATTCTGCAGGCAGCTGTTTAATATCTGCATATTACATTGGTTTAAACCCTTCTCAGTTCTGTAATGCTCTTAAATAAGGAATCCAGGCTATCAGAGTCCAAAAGAGAGAGTACCAAAGTCACAGAATCACAGAATGGTTTGGGTTGGAAGGGACCTTAAAGACCATCATGTTCCAACACCTTCCACTAGACCAAGTTGCTCCAAGCTCCATCCAACTGGCCTTGAAAACTTTGAGTGAAGGGGCATCATAGTTTCTCTGAGCAACCTGTGAAAGTGCCAAACAGCACAGCGAGTTTATTAATTATTAAAAACTTCTGTCTTATCTGATTTGTATGGATACCAAAGATTTATGGCCATAAATGCCTTGTTTTGCTAGATTGATGCTTACTGCCTCTTCCATGGACAGCGTTCCCGAAGTCTTTGCTGGGTGTTAGGCTTGGACCTGCAGATGCTCACACAGGGAAATTATTTCACATATATGAATGGTCTTGTCAAAACCAGCCTAACAATTGGTGCATAAAATTATTTGTATATATTTGTATTTGCAAGTGTTGGCTTTATACATGCAAGATCAAGGACTTAATTTGTAAATTTTCTTTATTTTGCTACATGAAAGCTTTGCTGACTGTGTACCCAAAGGTCTCTGCTGCATAAATCCTGTTAAATTTCAATAAAAAACACCTGTATGCCTTTCTTGAGCAGACCTAGGTACTTATCAAGTTTTCAAAATTATTATAAACTGAAGGATGTTTCATCAGGTCAGTTTACTGTAGAATTCCACATCTTCAGTGATGTGTTACCAGCACTCAAGGCCCATAAATGTCTGGTTTTGATAGAATGAAATGCACAACTTTTTTTTTCTCAGCTCCTTTCAATGGCATTGATTAAACAGAGATTAGGATGATGTGGGGTTTGTATCTTCAGTTATTTTACCTCAGTACTATACCATTGCTTTAACTGACTTTACCACAAAGCCTCTCAAACTTCCTTTTCTTTGCTAAATTAGCTTCCTCACATGTTCAACACCTCCACCTCTGACAGATAAGGAAAAAGCCTTTTATCATCAAATGTCCAAAATGTTCCCAGGCAGTGACCCTGGTGCACCCTATTGCTGTGACAAGACACAATTTTCCAGACATTGCAGACTGGCTCTTGGGAGGGGACCTCATCCACAGACAGATTAGTGAAAGCTAAATCCCAGTCCCAAAGACATTTTAGGACCTTTGTGGTATCAAAAGGGAGCATTTTTCTTGCATATTTTCAATTTGAGAATCCTAAGGCATGATTCATGTGGTCTGGGAACTGGCAGGGCTTGTGGTGCATTCTCCAGATGCGCCAGGAGCCTGGAATCTGCTCTGCTCCAAGTGTGGGCAGTTAGGTCATCACACCAAGCAAAATCTTGCTTTGGAAAGTTGGGGGCACCCCTAGTTTGACTCCATGTGCATTTCACCTAGCTTTTCTTGTTTGATTACTTATGGATTTCTGTCATTTTGTCAGTATTGAGCTTCAAGAATAAAAAGCTAATTAGTTCTGCTTAATTAACCTACAAATCTATAATCTCTAGTTTATGAAGGAAAAATATGGAAGTGGTAAAATCTCATGTCTTGTTGTTGGAGCCAGCCAGGCTGCTGCAAAGGCCTGCAAGCAGCTCTCCACAGCATCATTCAGAAAACCTTGCATATTCATCTCATTCTGCTTGAATTTCTTCATTTGCTTGTTGGAAACACTTGGCTTCCTACATTTTTGTTCTGCCGTATGTGTAATGCTACCCCTGTCTCTTTGCAGATGACCAGATTAGGTGAAAGAAAATGAGTGATGCTTATTTCTGTGCTTTAGGTGTTTTTTTCATGAGCATTGCCCTATGCAAAACAAGGAATATGATTCTTTAATGTTGTCTTTAATCTTGACTCTAATCCAGTCTCCCTAGTTCCAACTGAGTTCCATATGAATGTAGCTTTCTTCAGTGTACATTTTTTTCTTCATTGTTGAAGAAGTTTCTTGCTAAAGAGATAGACGTTCTAGATCAGCATCTCCTTTTTTAGATTGCTCGCTACACTTTTTGGTTCCAGGCCAGCCATGATGATAAGGAGCTCAGCCCCAGTGACAAGCTTCCATTAGAGTTAGGGCTGCAGTTCAGAGAGCTGCAGAGCCTACAACTCCAGGCATTCAAAGAGGCATTGCAAGGGCATCGCAGCACCGTGCCAACATTGCCAACTCCACACTTTTTAATCTGTGCCACCTGTGAAAATGAGGATTTCTGGCCCAGTGCCAAGCTGCCATTAGGGTTACCATTGGGGTTAGGGACAAGAGATTAAAAGAGCCTACAGCTCCAGAGACTGTGGGGCTGGAAAAAGCCTGCTGCGGCAGTCCTGGCTGGGCCACAGCATTGCTGCTCCTACATCTTTCTGGTCTGGAAAACTCGTATTTGGTTTGGGTAAGGGCTAAAGTTAGGATTAGGATTATGGTTAGTGTTAAGGTTGGGGTTGAGAGAGTCCAAGAGCCTACAGCTCCAGGAGCCCTGGGGCTGGAAAAGGGTGATCACAGCAGGGCCACAACATTACTGCTCCTACCTCTTTCTGATCTGGACCAGCCATGGTGAGAGGGACCTCAGCCCCAGCAACAAACTGCCATTAGGCCTAGAGTTAGAGTTGAGAGAGGGAAATAGCCTAGAGCTCCTTGGACACTTGGCCTGGAAAACTCATGCCAAGAGGATCGTAGCAAAGCCACAACATTGCTGCCTCACACCTTTCAGATTAGGGCCATACATGGGGTGGGCATCTCAGCTGTAGCCCTAAGCTTGCTGAAAGGTTGGTGTGACAAAACAGAAAATTCTGAAATGAAGTGAAAACAATTAAATGGAATAGAATGAAAAGAAGTGCAGCAAATGAGCCAAAAGTGAATGAAATTATCTTCATTGAAATCTTGAGATTTCATTTACTTTCATTAAATGAAGAATTTTTATTTAATGAAAAGAAATTAAATGAGAAATTGAGGAAGGAAGTGAAATGAAAAATCAGGAAAGTAAATGCAATGAAATGTATTTTCTGTCAGTTCAATTCTCTGCCTTCCCCTTGGTGTTAGGACAACAGTGGGGCTGAGATTCTCTGAGATCTCTGAGATTCTCTGGCCAATTCTGGCCATCAGAATTTGACTCCAAAGGCCACCCCACTTCAATTCCTTGAGGAAGACAGCTTCCATTCTCTGCTGGTACTGTCTGATTTAAAGACAACAAGTGTAAGGCAAAATATTCTAGTGCAGATACCAAGAGTTTTGAAGTCCTGAAACAAGCTTGCATTTAAAAGGAAGAGTTGCTAAATTCAACATATAATTGAGGTATAATTTGAAGTAATAGCTTTGCAGGAGCGTCTGCATAGAATCTGACCTATATATTCCTTAGAATTGGAGGAAGGAGAGAGCTTGACCCAGCTTGACATTCAGATCTCAGAGAAAGGTTGCATGACTAACACTGAAAAAACAGCCATATAATTTCAGTCTTGGAATTGCATCATGAACTCACAGGCTGACAACCATGGAACTCAATATGGGCATTTTCCGGAGTCACTTCCTGATGCTCATCCACCTGAATTAAGACAAAAGAGTTAATTACTTTCTTTTGGAAAGCAACTCTTCTCTTAAGCACTTTGCCATGTTAAGATCACCTCTTCTGCAGCTGAGAAGGATTTCAGATGTATCTTTGACTCACACTTGGCCAGGTGGTGGTGATCCAGCCTTTTCAAAACACTTCTACATAAAATTATCCCAATCCCACAAACCACTCAGTATTATTTCATTGATGTTCTGCTGGCAAAGAGGCCTCTAAGGCTTTAGAGACTTGAATAGAAGCAGGTGTCTTTTTTATCCTCCAGCCTTCCCAGAAAATCTAGTGATGTTGTGGGATTTCCCCAATCCTCAAAGGAATTCCCTCCTTGAGGGAAGATAGGAGGTTAGAGTGGTCATGTGGGTATTTGTTTGAATCTTCCTGGCGAGTGAGGATCCAGCACCCAGGTGGCCCAGGGATGCAGGAGAAAGATGCACTGGAGACATAGTCCTCTGGCCCAGGAAGATTCCTGGGCTACTCTGTCCTCTCCATTTTCCCATGCCTGTCATGCTGACAGCAGACAGCTGACATCACACATGAAGAGAGGAGGTGTAGCAGTACAATGAGTGCCTGTGAAACAGAGAACTAATTCAGTGAACACTGTGTCCTGGGTATCAAATTCTCAAGAGAGCCCAGGTTGGTTCCCCAGGACAGCAGCATCTTTGGGTGCCACGCAGGGGCTCCATTATTCCCACAGCACTGCCTCTTGCCCTGCCTTGTAGCTCAGCATATTCTCGATCAGCTTTAAGGAAAGGACTGTCCTATATCAACTGTGTCAATCTCTTTTTCATGTGTGTGGAATGTTCTGACTTCCATATGCAGCACTAGTGACTGTTGGGTTCATCACTTCAGCTGTAGCATGTAGGGTGCTGCTTAGGGTGACTCACTGGGGTGCACTGCTCTGCTCCTTGGGGCATTTGGTTAAGATATAACACATTCTGGGAACACTGGACCATGAGAGGACAGAAAAGGAGCAAAGTGTTGCTACTCTAATACATTTTTTAAAATTCAGCTTCTTAAATGATGAGCAGAGCATGCCAAGACACTGCTGGGTGTTGATCTCTGCTTTCCTGCTCCCTTAGCAGGATCAGAGATTTGAATTTTCCCTGGCAACAAGGGTAGGTGGAATGAGCTGAAAAGAAGGGAGTCAGCTCTGCTGCCTGATGGAGAGAAAATGGGTGAAGTTGTGCCCTCCGGTGCTGTGGCCACCAGCTGCAATGGAGATCTAAACAGCTGCTGGGTCACCCAAAAATATGCCCAGAGAGAGGGAGGGGAGAAGCTGCTGTAATCACAGGCAGGAGTGGAAATGTCTGGAACCCATCCATCAGTGAGTAGTGGGCCACTCCTTGGAAATGCTGGGAATGACTCCTGTCCCCCAGCAGCAAATGTGTACTGGTCTGATCTTGGACAGTACTTCCTTTTTCAGTCTGGCTAATATACTCAGTAACATGTTTAGAAATAAATTTATATAACAATCTCTCTTCATCTTTCATTTCCAAGCCACCACACATGGATTTACTTGAGAATAATGGTTGAGTCAGCAGGGTATAATGCTCATTACTCACAGTGAGTATGCAGGGAGGTACTTGGAGCAGTGGCGAGGGCTGGGTGAATCCCAAATTCATACAGTCCCTGGATGCTGGGCATTGTTGCCTGGAGCTGCCACACTGCTGATACTGCAGAAGCTGGGATGAGGAATTCAACTCATTTTCTCCTCATTTTTTAGTTCATTTCTGTTGAGGTAAACTAAGCCTGTGACACATCATGGAGTACAAGCCAATGATAAAGTCTTATTTCTGCATCTTCTGCCTTCCCCTGCCGTTTGTGGAAGGGAGGTAACAAGTGTCGTTGGACAGCCACAAACTTTTAAATGAGGATTACATTACCTACAAAGAATGTAGGCAAGCAAGATTCAGTGGCGCAACGTTCCAAATAAAAGCCTGTCAGCCAGTGCTAATGAGAGTATCTGGTCATTCACAACTGGATTAATATTCTTTTCCCTCAGTGAAATGTTTCTGTTTAAAGCAGCTGCTATATAATGAAGTGTCTGGGTGGTAAAAAGTGTTCTTAGAGCTGAGTTTGCTTCCCATTCTTCAAGCAATGTATAGAGCAAAGAAAAGGCTCCCTTAACATGGGAAGCCAGGAGCAGAAATAAGGAATTAGGATCTGAAGAGCCTGAATTACCCAGCCTGCAAAATCTAATGCTGCTGGTTACATGGAAAAGAAGACCGATAATTGAAGCAGAGAGACTGAATTTAGGGACAGCAGAACAAATAAATGTGTGGTCCTGGAGGATGATTATCCCTGCTCTTGTGCCTGAGATCACCTGGGCTTGTCCTGTATCACAGGGAGGCACAGCAGGAGGGTGGTGAAGGATTAGCTTCTCCTTCTGCTCAGAATACAGTTTAGACCAACCCTAGCCAGACCAGAAAGACAACATGGCATGGAAATCAAAACACAGGCTCCTATTTCTTTAATGGTGTATACAGGATACAGTGGGGCCAGCATGAGGTTTTTTTGTTTGTGGTCGAGAATTTAACTTTCTTTTTTCTAACGTCAGACACTTTGGGGGTGAGGGTTTCAAATGAAACAGGATTCAGCTCATGCAGAAGTTGCATGTTTGCAAATACGGTGATGTTAGTTTAGACCCTCTGTGGTTTACCATGGAAAATACAGACATGGTGTTTTTCACCTGAACTTGGCTACACACAGACCAAAGACAGAGGAGACCATGTAGCTAAAGCAGTGAAGAATTTCAGACGTGAAACTAAAATTAACTTCCTCATTGTGCACACAGGCAAATACAGATAAACACACCCACCCACCCAGGCTGCTGTAGGTTGATGTCCTCGTGCCATTTTGACTTGCAGAGCAGTCAGGTTGTAGTGAGCAGCTTTGTCTGTGTCAGCAGAGGCTGAGCAGAGCTCCAGATGACCGAGCCATGGAGGGAAGATTCTGTGCTAGGAAGGATGCTGTGCTGGGAGGGAGTCAATACTCATGGACATGACCTCAGCAGTATTCCATACGTACTTAGATACACATTTAGCCTCTATTTAGCCCTGAGGATGCAGGTGCTGGCACAGGTTGTCCAGAGAAACTGTGGATGCCCCATTCCTGGAAGTGTTCAAGGCCAGGTCAGACAGGGCTTGGAGTTACCTGGTCTAGTGGAAGGTGTCTCTGCCCATGGCAGGGGTTGGGACTGGCTGAGCTTTAAGGTCTCTTCCTACCCAAACCTTTCTAGGATTCTACAAATCTTTGCAAGCAAGTTCATGTCTTTCTTTTATTTGTAAGTGCATGAAAATCTTCCTTGTTTTTGCTCATACAAGACCCATATGCTTCAGCATCCCATATGGATGACACATCTTTCCAGCTTGAAGGTGGCAGGGTGTGGCTTTCACTGGAGCTGAGGGAGACAGAAAGAATTACTTGTGCATAGAACTCATTTAGGCTGCCCCTGCTTCCAAGGGGGCTAAGGATTAAGATGCAGTTAGCAACATCCAAAAATACAAGGAGGCTCAGGAGTCCTTTCATGCCTTATTTTTTAGCAGCACAGTTACAGCTGCTACCTGTTTTCAATGACTCGTGCCTGTGAAAGGAAGGCCAGGATGTGATCTTCATGGTTTTATTTGTTTCCTATTAAAAATGTCAGGGAGAAAAGTATGGTACACCACATTTATAATGCATCATCTGAAATGGATCATTTCCACCTTTGGACTGGGAAAAAAAAAAGAGACCTCCCAGTATACAACTATGCAAAGGACACTTGTATATGTTTTTCATCATGCATTAACAGGTGAGCGAACTGCCTTCCACATCCATAATTGCTTTTAGTTTTGATTCCTCCTGCAGTGTTGAAAGTTACAGTCTGTAACACAACACATGTGGGTTTCACAGGTCAGTCAGCCTGCCCTGGAGGAAACAGATTTTGGCTGTAGTTTCTCATTCTCATTTACTCCTTGTATTCTTCATTAGCACTAAGGCCCAGAATGAGCTGACTGCAGAACACCCGCTGGGAAGGGAAAGCCAAGATGTGATCATCTTTCACGTGGCAACAATTTTGTGAGGATTTAGCTTGAATGTAGAGTTTAGCAAAAACATGAAATCTGTGTTTTGAGTTAGAGTAAGATATGTGTTAGGGTGAAAGTTTGGCCTGGTAGAGACCTAAAGCTGAAAGTGAATCTGGAAATGAGGACAGAGCAATGACCTGCATGAGAGCTGGGGCTTCTGGGAGTCACTAATTTAGGACTAAGATTTGGCTGAAAAAAGCCATGAGACAACGTAGCTGCTTGTGAATTCATGATCTGGAAACAATACTCTGTTCAACTGGCATTCACCAGCTGAGCTTTACCTACCACCTTGAGCCTTGGCCATCAGTGCTTTGCTGGCTCTGGTTGGAAGCATGGCCCAGGGGCACTCAACAGTTCTCACATTGTTTCAGTGATGTCTGTAGTACAATCTCAGTGGTTTCTCCTGGTTCAAGCCCTAATCCTACATTCAATGTCAGCCCAGCCCTAGAAACCTCTCCCAGTTCCCAGAATAAATGTAATGGCTGCAGATGTGGCAGCAGAGTCCACCATATAATCTGCTGGATTCGAACTTTGACCCTGACCTCAACCTCAGCCTATTCACTGCTCCAGTGACTGCTGATGACCTCAGATTTCAAAAGAGTCAGATTCACTCACCATGAGCTTTCCATTTTGGTGCTGTCTCCCCCAAATCCCTTTATTATCCTAGCCCATCAGTGTCTTTTGGACCTTTCAAAGTCATGCAGCCCTCATGCAGTTCCAAAAGAAAATTATCTCATGGAGCTCCGTGTCCTCTTCTCACACTTTGCTCATAAGTTCATGCCTCCACTGAATCTTCTCATGACCCTAATTTCTCTGTTCTTCCTGACCTGACTTACAATCCTAACACCTACTCCAGCCTCAGTGCCATTGTTTTCCCCTTGCCTAATATTAATCCTAACCAAAACTCTTGCCCAAGTCATAAAGATGGAAGCTGCATATAACCTGCCTTAAATCCAGGTGGACCCGCTAGAATGCTTTTTTGGGGTAGAAACTACACCGAGAACGAGAGTTCCGTGAGTTTGGACTGAGGCCATGGTTAATATTGTTCCCCAAATGAACTTTAGGATTTAGTTTAGACTTATGTTTCACAGGACTATAAAACAGGAAAAAATGGGAAAATGATGACACTGTGGCATATCTCCAGTCAGTAGTACTGGTTTCACAAGTGAGTAGGTCAGGAGTGTCCTGTCCCAGATTTCCCTACTGACTCTCACATGGATAAAGCAAACATTGGTACCATAGGTGCATGGTCTGACAAAAGTCTTCCTTGGAAAAAACAGACTTCAAGGAAGAGTATCTGGTGCCATCCCTGAGAGATGACTGTACTAGAACAGTTTCCTTAATTAACTTGTAAATAAAATGTTTGATGGACTGCAGCTCCACAGTGGTGCAAGGATCTATTTCTGAAGAAATTCTTCTGAATTCCAGAGGAGATCAAGATACTTTGACTGAGAAGGGACTGTATCCAGTAATAACTCTCAAGTTCTCAAATAAGTCTTTGATCTCTTCTGTTCCATTACTCTACATTGTTTTTGAAAGACAGCTGAAAATTCAACCCCCACAGTAAAATTCAGCCGTTTTTTGTTTTATCCTGCCTGCAACAAAAACAGGCAGGTGCCAGGTCCTGGTGGTGTGATGAGTGTGAGGGAATAACCTTCCCTTCATTGCAGATCAGTGACAAATGAGGGGAGGGGAGGGGGAGAATAGAATAGAATAGAATAGAATAGAATAGAATAGAATAGAATAGAATAGAATAGAATAGAATAGAATAGAATAGAATAGAATAGAATAGACATTTCAGTTGGAAGGAGTATGACAGCTACTCCTGTTTTACATATAATAAGAGGACTTGGGTTTTATGTGATCAACAGTTCAAAAGCTATCAAAAGAAGAGAAGCTCCTGGCTGTTTGCATACTTGCAAACTGAATGCAAAGCAACTTGAGGCCAAAGTCTATCCCAAATGCATCCCCCATGTTGCAGACCACCCCTGTCAAAGCTGTGTGAGGAAGAACTGCTCCATTCCAGCCCCGTGCTGAGTGACAGTCACCCGGTGGAACAGGGACAGCTGGCCATCTGTGCACCTCTCCATGGAGGAGCACACAGCTGTGAGCACATCTTTTCTCATTTGATCCATCACATGTGAAAGGCAAGGCTGGTACTCCAAGCTGGCCCCACTGTGCCCGTGACCACAGGGGAGCAAAGCCACATACCCGAAAGTTAGTTCAATGAAGCAGTCACAGATTTTTCTGTTGATTTCCATTCAGACTTCCAAATGTACTTTTTCTTTTCTCTGTTTTATAAAGCACTGCATACATCTACTTTCAGCTATAAATTAGAAATAATCATGTGCATTTAACACTTATTAAAATTCTTTTTAAATTTATATGCAAACAAGGAGCAGCCACAGGCTCCTGGCAGGTTGCCAATGAAGTCCTTTGTTCTGCAAAAATTCTACACCACTGATGAGGCAGATAAATTTGTCTTCAGTGCCATAGTCTTGTCTTTGCTCTGAATCTTTTTTATAACTACTGGAAGGTGTAGGTTGAGAAATGCTGGTTTGATTAGCTGGGCTTGTGGTTGGTCCCTTTTCATGCCAAAATCATTTAAGTGTTCCAGACATGGCATACACCCATGGAATCTACAAATATATCTCTCCCCAGTGCGTCATAATTCCTGGGGTAGTAAGTGATGAATCATCAGGATCTAATGTGAAGATAAGCTAATTAGCATTAATCAGAGCTCCTGCCCGAGGTGGGAAAATGCTAGGTGAGCAGTCTGTTAGCTGCCATCTGACTTACTTGATTATTTTATTTTCATTTCTTTCGATTTTACAAATCGGACTCTTCAAAGCTTCCAAGTACTTTTTGGTGACATGAAAAATTTAACAGCCTTTTCATGTCCCTCAGTCTCCATCCTGCCCTGATCTCACCCATCATCTCACTTCTCGCATTGCCTGAAAGTCCACAGACTGTGGCTGGGTTGTGCTGTGGCATGGGATAGCTGCTGGGCTTAAAGGTTTCTCCCTGCAAGGAATCTGCCTGTAGCCCCCTCCTGTTACGATCATTAAGTGACTATCTCCAGAATTTAAATTAACTCTTACCTTGTTTCAGTATGACAGAATAGAGATCCCATCAGGTGTAGTAAGTGGTGATGACAGGTATTTCCCTTATTTAGAGTAGTCGCAGTATGAGGTTATGTGCCCTTCTTTCAACTCGGGGCAGTAACTTTTTCTTTGAAATCTTTAAAATTATTTTGCAGCATTTTGCAAAAAGTCTTCTAGCAAAAAATCCCAAGCAGCAGGGGTGACTGTAAATACTTCCTGATATGTCCTCACCCTGGTCGGGGCAGGCTGTTGCAATCAGGATTCGAGTCTGTACTGCAGGAAGATGAGGAATTAAGTCTCAGCACAAAGATGCCATCAAATACCACCCTCCATGAGTGCTGGCCCATTTGGAGAATTGTTTATGGCAAATTCTTTTACCTATTAGCATCTGCAGCATGCCTCTGGATTTTGAAATGTATTGGCTTTTGTGGTGTGTCTCGTCACACCTCAGGTTTGGTAGTGGGAATCCCAGTACAAAGGGAACCAGGATTCAGAGCTATCCATTAGCATAAAGATAATTAGCTTTCAGTGAGACCCATGAGGAATTATTTTAAAGATGCTTATTATTTTAAAGGGCACCCAGTGTACAGCGTGGCACCTCAGAGAAACTGGGACTGTCCGGCAGCTCCACAGCCCTGCCAGCCCACAGTCCATCATGGTCAAAGGACATAAAATAGTTTGGGTAGGAAGGGACCTTAAAAATCGCATCATTCCAACCCTTCTGCCATGGGCAGGGACACCTTCCACTAGATAAGGTTGTTCTAAACCCTGTCCCACCTGTCCTTGACATTCACCTGATGTGGCACAGCCTCTCCTCCATGGAGTGGCTTGTGGGGCTCCGTGGGAAGCTGCACCCAGCACAGTGGCAGCCCTGCTGGGACGTGGGGAATGTGGGCCAGCTGACCCCCGGGGCAAGAAAAAGGGAAATGTTTACCAGTTTGTGGACTCAGAGTCCTACAGTACCCCAGCTGTGAGGTCCTTTACTGTAGTGGCCAATGCATTTCTTTGCCACCCAGACAGAACGGAGGTTATGTTTCCTTGAAACTGCTGGAGGTCTGCCATGGGAAATGCCTTTCTTTGATCTGGATTTTGCCATGATCCCGTAACTTATAATTACACTAGCTCTTCCATTCCAGTGAAACCCGCCCCTTCCTTTTTTTACTCGTGGCACATGGATTTTTAGAGAAACCACTGAGATTTGTCAGAGCAGCATTGTGCTCCATGGGCTGTGGTGGGGTGGGTTTTACCTCTTGAGTTTGCTCAGATGTAACAGAGCTATTCCTTTTCACCTAAGTACTGTTCCATAGCTCTGTACTGAGTTGGAGGAAAAGATACCATAACAAAACCAAAAGTGCAGAAGCACATAGCCACTTCTTTTATTAAGGTGAATAAAGTCACCTAGGCCAGCTGAGAAGGTTTGTAGCCACCAGCAGATGTCATTGCAGCCAGCACAGTGTGGTACATGTAAGGTGAGAAAAGAGGCACTGCAGGTATTCAGATAATACCTGATGGAGAATGAAAATAAAAAAATAAATTATTTAATCACTGATTGCCAGGTAGCTCATCCTTAGATCACTAGTAGCTCATTTGTAGTAGATAGAGTAGATATGAGGGATTAAATCCCACACTGCAATTTGTTTTCTGCTGAATAATTAAGATTTATTATTCCCAAGAACAAATTATAGTAATTTAAAAATACTAGTATTTTTTTTTATAATGGAACATACAAGTGGATTTTGTTTAATACAGGTAGTTGGGTCCTGATAACCTAACGAGACTGAGGATTGATGAGGGGGGCTGGTGAGGGGCTGATCCTCCCCATGCTCCAGTGCTGCCTCCCGTCCTGGACCCTCCGAGGGGAGTGTAGCCAGCAGCCTGTGGGGCTGGGGTCTGTGCCCGGGGCCCGGGTGTTGATTACAGCACTAACTCAGTGCTGTTATCTTGGCTTTCCTCCTTTGTTTTCTCTGCCATGTCTGCAGGACCTGGTAGCTTGTGCACATCTCTGTTACAGTGCTCTAGTGGAAGAGGTCCCTGCCCATGGTGGGAAAGTTGAAACTGGGTGGGCTTTAAGGTCCCTTCCCACCCAAACCATCCCAAGGTCCTGTGATTCTTTGATTCCTTGGTGCAGGAGGAGAGCCTTGGCATGCATATTTGTGTATGGTTTTGCCTGGATGTTGTGCATGTGCATGTATTTATGCCCTTGCTAACCTAAGTTTTTAATGCTCACAAGATTTCTGTGCTAGTGGTTATAGAGTGGAAGACAATACTCCTTGAAATCAGTAGTGAGCTTTGCTGTCCTAAAGACAAAACAATGAAAAATGCTCATTAGCCTCTATTCCTGAGTAATTTCCCCACTCCTCTTCTTTCTCTGGGGTCAGCCAGCAAACAGGCAGAGAAAATCCCTGAGCTGCCTGTAAGACCTTGTCAGTCACTGTTAGTTATTATTATGCATCAAAAGTATAGAAATATTTTATATAAAATCTCCCATTAAAAGCAATATTTACTGTTTGCTTAGTGAAGACCGCAAGCAGAACTGAGACTGCTGAGCTCCGTCTTGTTCAGATTCAGAAGATAACAAGTCTCCACCCTAAAATGCACTTTACAGCTAAGAAATGCCATTTCTGTTAATCTACTGATCTGAATATAATCCTGTACACATACAAGACAGTCAAGCCAAGGCAGATGGATGTGATGATAAGAGAGATGGACTAAAGGCAGCGTTTTATGGCCAATCTCCTCCCAACACTAGAAACAAGTTTTTGTCTTGTGGGAAGCTCTGGCTCTTCCCACTTCTACAGTCACTGATGTGACTGCACCTCAAATTCTGTTTTGTGTTGAGTTTTGGGCCCCTCACTCCGAGACAGACATTGAGATACTGGAGAGTTTGCAGAGAAGGGCTGTGGAGCTGGGGAAGGGTCTGGAGCACAAATCTAATGAGGAGAGGGGCTAGGGCAGCGCCTTCTTGCTCTCTACAGCTCCCTAACAGGATGGTGAAGCCAGGTAGGGATCCATCTCTTTTCCCAATAAACAAGTGACAGGACAAGAGGAAACAGCCTCAAGTTGTGGCAGGGAAGGCTTAGATTTAATATTGGGAAAAAATATCCATCAAAATGGTTGTCAAGCCCTGGAAGAGACTGACCAAGGCACTCTGGTTGGAGTTCCCATCCCTGGAGGGATTTAACAAACATGTAAATGTAGCTCTTGGGGACATGGTTTAGTGGTGGCCTTGGCAGTGCTGGGTTAACATTTGGGGTCCATGATCTTAGAAGATCTTACTTTTCCAATGTAAACAATTCTGTGATTCAAGGCCCGAATAAACACCTGCTAGCACTGGAGATAATGTCATGTTCTTGGCCTTAGATGAGATAAATCAGTGGGAAAACTTAATTGACTTTGGCACGGGTTGTATCTTATTTTCAATTCTATGAATCTAAATTGTTAATCTTTTGCTAAAAGTCTTTGGAGATGCCCCAAACACTTCAGCTGGGGACATACAGAGTCGCCGGTTCTGAGATGGTGTTTCCTAATGAATCCTGTCATCTGGTACTTGGCTCAGCTTGGGGATTTATTTCTTCAGAAAGTCTCAAGTTGCTTTATGTCCTGAAACAGAGGAGAGAGCCAGCCAAAGAATAAAAGGGAAGATACTATATTAAGCATGTGTTTTAAGAAGAAATTGCTTTATCTGTGTAGCACCTCACTTAAAACCAAGAGGTATAAAAAGTGTAATTCTCTGTAATCCATAGGATTTTTACCTTTCCCATTCTAAGGAGCTTAGATGATGGCAAGAAAATAGATGGGCTTATTTTTTAGTTGCAAACTTTGCTGGAAAGAATGTAAATCCTAACCCAATGGCAATAATGTTTTAATTGTTTTTATTAGCAAATGTACAATCCATGGGTAATGGAGAGAACTTTTACTTTTATAAAAAATGCAATACTAATACACTATTAAATCATGTGACAATGTCCTGAAGCAAGGACTCTTTTGCCTATGTATCATTGTCCTGGTAGCAAGATAAGCTTTTTATTCCCAGATTATCTTGAAAGCAGATGTGGGACACATGGACTTCCAGCTCAAGCCCTAAATAATACCTAAGCTTAAAAATGCCACCATAGGCATGTGGAGGTTGTATCCATATGGGTGTGGTAAATGTTTTAGGGTTTTTTAGTATAATCAATGTTCTCTGTAAACCTCAGTTCCATCGTTCAGCAAATACAGCTGTCAGTTACTGAAATAGATCAGAGACCATGACAAGTAAGTTTAAAAAAAATCTGTGTTACAAAATGACTTGCAGTTAAATAGCCAATCTCTGGTACTGGGTTGAGTTAGTTACTTATCTGATTGGGAAAAAACATATGCCAGAAGCTTCATGTTATTGTCCATTCTTCTTTTCTTCTTGAAATTTTTTTCTTCTTCTTTTCATCTAAATGGGTGTAAATGCTGGGATGCTGGGGCATGCTGGGATGCTGGATCTGTTTGCATTTCATGGAAGCAGCTGGCATCAGTGCTGCCACTGAGGTGGCATCACTGGGGGCTCCTGGTGCAGTCAGACCTGGCAGACATACCTGTGCACCAGTGACATACTGGGATGTACTGGGACATAGTGGCTGCTTGCACATCAGACACCCTGGTCCCTGCCTCCCATGGGACTGACTCCATACACACCCTTGCTCAGTTCTGTTTTGTTTAACTTTTCTGGAAAACCTTTTCCATGGAGTGTTGTGTCACAGCTGACCAAGCTCCCAGGACAAACTCTGTTGGAAAACAAGTCTGACCTCAGCCAGCAATGTTGGTATTTTAACATTTTTGCCCTTCACCACCTCTGTGAAATGGTGATCACTGGGAACAGACGCTTCCCTGGGGCTGCTTTCTACAGTCAGGGTCAGGCCACCAGGACCCTCTCCATGGTCAACCCAGGGTACTGCCCAGAAGAAGATTGCTTTTGCAAATGTCACTAGAGATGAGAATCAGAGCATGAAAATACAAAGAAAGGTTGGGGAGGAATGCAGCTTATATCTGGGTCTTCTGCCTCCTGGGAAAGTGAATGCATCCACCAGGACTCTGTCATACACCTGAACGTCTCCCAGCAAAACTGTGGTGAAGTTTGGTTCACCCTATGAAGAGTTATGGGTTTTTCTGAGAAAACTAAATAATGTGGCTTAAAATTCATGACCCCGTGCAGTCCTGGACCAGGTGATGAGCTCCTCGGTAAGAGCTGCATCATTAGAACTCTACTAAGGTTTCAGCCCTCACAGGTTTGTACCTGTTGCTTCTTGGTATTCCCATGAACCCTGAACTTGTAGCAAAACCAAGTTGAAAGAGAAAAGTTTAATCAATTATTTTTCTCATCAGAACCATATGAAATTTTGACTTTCTCATTTTTTCAATGTGAAGCCTTTTATCAGTCCTGCCTTGTGGGCATATGATTAGCTGGGATTAAAATGAAATCCAAGACTGAGAGCGTTTTGTGAGGTCTCTGTTTTCACAGGTTATCCCTGGGCCATTGCTGACAGTCACTTTCAGAAAGCTATAGCCAAAAACTGATGGGAGCTCTTGGTAAAAATATGCTGAGAAGCCAGCCTAGCCAGAGCAGGATTCATTTATTATTTTTATTTTGCATAAAACATAAGTTTGCTGCATTTATTAATAGGCCAAGTCATAATTATGGCACCTCCTGGCACTGTATTTGGCTGTATTTGGAAAATGAGACTTTCATCCAGGCTCTGAAGTTTGGAAACCAGCTCTCTCCAAACTGTTTTCCATACTGAGACACAAAGATGAAAATAATCTCATGACCATCCACTCCTGTAGTAAAATCTTGTGCAATTAAATCTATGAATCTCAATACCTGAAAAACAGGATTTGATGACACATGACAAGAGCCGAGTTAAAATATGTATGACTTAGTACCAGCACAGTGGGTAATCTTTATCATCACGAGTGTGGAGAAGATGAAATCAAGGCATGGGGTGGGGATGCACAGTACCAGAGTTACCTCATATATTCCCAGCCCTTACCTGAACTTCCATTCTGAAAATGAGCCCCAGAAGTTTTTCTGAATAGACAATATTTAAAAAAAGAAAAGGAAAAATATCTGTAAAGATGCTTTTTATGGAGCCAGGGGTTGTTGGGGTGCTCATGCATCCCATCTCTCTTGGTTTGCTAACTCATTACCTAGATGTTGTGAGGAATTAGGAGATTGAGGCAGCAAAGCTGCATGCTCCCCTTCAGTCTGAGTACAGCTCACAGGATCAGACCTCTCCATCCTAAATTTCATCCAGGAGCCCTCTGCCCCATGCTGCTGAGGCCACCAAGATTAGCTGTCGAGCATTTAAACTGCTCCTTGTTTTAAATTTCATAGGAGGTAATATTTAAGAAATTTCTAGAAGTCAAGTGGCAGGACAAGATTAATTAGGATTCCTTTCTAATCCTAATTACGATGATATTTGCTTCCCACGATAGGAGTTGTTCATTATCATATGTATAAGTTTGTTTCTTTAGTCTGTCTGCTTCCCTTCCCTCAACAAAAAAAGGTTAAATAATATTTAATACATTTTTGCAGTCATTAAAAAGAATCAATTTTTTTAATCTGGTAAAAACATCAGATGGGCAGAGGAGAAACCCATTCAATTCCCTATTAATTTCCCCTGCTCTCTAATTATATGCAAATCCACCAAGCCCAGGTTTTAATTCAGCTGCTCGCATTAAGAGATCAGAGGAAGATTCAAAATGGGAAAGCGGAGTTTGACGTGTCGTCGGGGGCTTGCACAAATTTGACTGGAAGATAAATTCCACATTTTAATTAAAATGTTTATTCCACTCTGCGCAATAATGCTTGCTTGCTTTCAGAGGAAAAAAAGGGTATTAAGCATTAAAGGAACTAATTCCTCCTATCGAGAAAATTAGGATTTCTCTCTGGCAGACACAGGGTATCATCCAGGATTAGCAGCTGTAGCATTCTTTGTAAACACGTCACCCTTGAAAGTGAGCAACAAGGAAAGCTGCTATCTCCTTACTGCTGCAGGGTGTCCACAGAGCATCCCTTCGGCTCCAGAGGGGATTATCTTCCCTCTATGTCCCCCACAGAGCCGTTTATCATAGAAACTGGGAACTAAATGTGAGTCAGATTAAGAAAATGCAGGCAGCTCGCCTCTCCATGCCAGGATCACCAGGGGGATTTGGGGGTCCCTGTGGGGAGAGATGCCCCTTGCCACAGCCCTCACCCATCAGATTTCACTGATGGCAAAACCAGTGCTAGGAAGGGAATGACATCTGTCCCCACACTGGGCTGGAATGGTGCTGTAGAGGGGTCTGGGAGAGACCCTGGGGAAGGCTCAGAGCAGCCGTACTTCATTCGTTCCTGGCCATCCATGTTGGAAATGTGCTTGACATTTGCATAAATGTGAAAGGATTTCACCATAGTAGAGAAATGTGCACTCAAGGAGGTTGACTGACTGGTTGTTTAGACTTGTCTGTTACTGGATTGTGGCATGGACTTGGACATGGCCACCTCTGACATGGTAAAACACCTTCCCTTGGTGTCCTCTGGCATTGTACGAGTGCGTGGCCTTGGTCGTTGGATGCCGTGGGAGAAAGCTCTCTCTGAACAGGTCAGCAGCATTACATTACCATTTTTATTTTTATTTATTATTCTTGTTATTACTATTATTTTTTTCCCAGAATTGTCAGCAAGTTGGGGATTTCAGATGGGGTGAGAAACTTGGGTTTGTTGTCTGTTTCTTTAAACCAGTGATGATGTCTGATAGTGATATCTCCCATGAAGCTGAGCTTTGAGACTAGCAGATTTAAAAGGAAGGACAAGAGAGGAGAAGGAGGAGGAGGAGAAGGAGGAGAAAAAGGAGGAGAGAAAAAAGAACAAGAAAGAGAAAAAGATGAAAAGAAAAAGAAAAAGGTAAAAAGAAAAAGGAAAAGGTGAAAAGAAAATAGGGACTATAGTGCTTGGCAGGAGGGGCTGACGACTGTCCGTTCCCAAGCCTATAGACAAGGGGCAAACATCCTGTGATAGGTCTCCTGTCCAGGTCCCAGTGACACTAGCAGGATGCTGTCACCCATGGTGGCCTTGCATCCTGGCACCCCTCTGACATGGAGGGGCAGGTTTCACCCCTCTGATGTTTGGTTAATCGAAACGTCTTAAATCACATCAGTGTTTTTGAGGAGTTGTGTTTTGTTAACTCCCCCACACTCTTTCATGTATATAGGCTGATTTTGTTTTTGTTATAAATGGAAGGAAAAAAAATGTAGTCAGCAGCCAGGACCCCTCTCCTCATGCCCCAGGGATTCTGTAAGCAAACATTTGCCTCCAGAAAACTGCACAACACCGGCACTTGGAGGGTTCTTGTTGCCGGCAGATGGTCCCAGAAATCTTGCAGGTTTTTACATCTGCTGCTGCAAGCACATCCTTGGCGGGGAGGAACCTTATAATCACAGAATGGTTTGGGCTGGAAGGGATCTCGTTCCACCTCCACTGCCATGGGCTGAGACACTTTCCAGTAGACCAGGTTGCTGCAAGCCCCATCCAACCTGGCCTGGAACATTTCTGGGATATGGGGCAGCCACAATTTCTCTAGGAAACTGAAGCCAGTGCCTCACCACCCTCAGAAGGAATCATTTCTTCCCAATATCTAGGGATGTGACAACCAGATGCCAAAGCCATCTCAGTTCAGGTCCAGCACACAGCTGTGGCTGAGGTTCGCAAATGGCTTCTCAAAGCAGGTGAAAATCCTTGAAACCAGCAGCAACAGGGATCAGGACATGGTTCTCACAGTGTAAACATTCAGTGTTTCTCCAAACCTTTGCACCCTGAGGTTTGGCTGTACCTGGTGCTACCAGAAGGGTGACATCCCTAGTCCTTCGAGAAATGGTGTCTCAAGCCTGGCCACAGGGCAAGCCTTGCCCCTGTGACGCATTTTTGTTTTGCTTTCGTCCCTTGCTCTCTTGGACATTTTCCTGATTAATTCTGGGTACTGGACCAACCACTCGCCTTCAAGAAGAGGAGTGAAATAAAGGAGGTCAGATACTATCAGCCTCCACAGGTCAAATGGGAGCCTTTGCATTCACAGCCTCAAATGTTACTGGTAACTCCAGAGTTTGCAGGTTTTGATTCAAATTCTCAGAACCACAGGGCATGATGAGGACAGAGATTTTTTTTTCTCTGTAGCCCAGAACGTGAGAGAGCCAATAACCAGGGATGGATATTGCAGAACAAGAGAAACAGCTAGGGGTTGGTGCAGCCCCAGAATTAAATTGCCCTTGTTTTTAGGAGAAACTAGCAAGACTTTGGTGTTTCAGTATAGCCCCTGGGTTATATTGCCCCAGCGTTTTGGTTCCATGAAGCCAAATGTCACCACTGCCTTTTGTGGAAGTGGCACATTGAGGCTGGGAGGTTGTTTCTGTGCCCTCCTGAGCAAATGCTTGGAGTGTCACAGCAGGAGCATGTCCCAAGGAAGGCAAGCATTGCATGAGGGCACTTTCTGCAGGTTTGAGGTGGCTCTTCTGTTGAATGGAACTGTAAATATTGGGTGATGATGTCTACATTTCATTTTTGGGGGGTTCTACCTCTCAGGTATGGGGTGTAACTGTCTCCACACTTGCCCCTTTTCACCCTAAGAGAGCAACCTCTGGGAGGGACTTTTTATCTTTATTTTTCCATGCCTTTTTTTTTTTTCCTTAATTTTCAGGAAGAGCCACCTACATCTTTCTCTTAGAACAGAAATACTTGAGAAGTGAAACAGCTCTTCCTGTGCCCGTAAATGGTGAAAAACTCAGCCTATTTCCCCTGCAGAGTTTGACTGAAAAATAATAACCATTATTGCTTAAAACCAGAAACCAGCAGCAGCATGAAGGTCACTGAGAAATTTTAGAAAGTTTTTAAGTTCTTTCTCTGTATTTCCCCCATCACTGTAAGCGTTCAAGGCCAGGTTGGATGGGGCCCTGAGCAACATGGTCTAGTGGGTGGTAAATATCTGCCTCTAGCAGGGAGTTGTAAGGTCCCTTCCAACCAAAACTGTTCTGTGATTCCGAGATTTGTCCCCATCGTGTCTGGAGCTTGGTCACCCCTCAGAGTGCTGGGACACAGAAGGTGTAAAATGTCAGAGAACAAGTTCTCTGATGCACATCCCAGACACAGGGGAATCAGACCAGGGGAACTGAGTTTGGCCCACTAAGGCAAGTGCATCCCCTGGAATGTGCAAAGAAGATCAGGGTTACCCAGGTACCTCATCAGCATTTTCAAAGCAGAGCTGGATTTTAAAGGAGCTGAAAGAAATCAGGGGGAAAGGAAGAGCTGAGGGAATTAATGCTCCATCAGCCACAAAATGCAGAGTGCAGAGATAAAAATGCAGAGTGAGGACAATGTTTGGATAAAAAGCTGAGCAAAGACAGTATTTGCCTGGATGTGTGATATGTCTCTTAAACCAATCAGCTCCTTGTTGCAATTCATATGCAGAGAATTAACTTAACACAAGAATTAATAGCTGCAAATTATTCCTTTCCTCACCATCTCTTTGCTGCTCATAAGCATGTCAGGGCCAGCCAGAAGCAGGGTGCATAGGGCAGTGGAACTCCTCAGGTTTTGGGGATGAGGTCTCTGGAGGAACCCTTGGTGGTGCTGAGGGTAAGAACTAGATCCAGTTCTCTGTGCCATAGCCACACTGGTTGACCTAGGCAGTGACCAGGAAGATGCTGCTGCTACAGCCAAAATTTGGCTCTGCTGGAGGGGTACACGGCTGGATGAGGGCTGTGCCTGAGCGTGGGTGGCTTTAACTTTCCCTGTTTCCTTTCCGCTGCCGCAGCGGGCTGGGGCGCTGGGGCTGCAGCAAAAGTGAGAAAAAAAAAAAAAAAAGCGTGCTGAGATGAGAAATGAGTCGACACTGCCTTGCCCGCAGGCTGCCGAGGGCTCTGGCCCTGGTGCATGAAGTCAGTGCCAAAAACGGTCTGCAGTGGGTAATTGGGGTGATCTTTTATCACAGCATCTCCTGGTGGAACACCATGGGGAAATGAGGGGTGAAGGTGTCTGCTGACATGGTCTATGGTCCTGAGCTGGGAGGTGTTACCAGAGCTTGAGGTGTCAGAGTCATGGGCTCTGGGTCGTCGGTGCCCCAAGTGACAGCATTCCCCTGGGACTCCTCCTGCGAGCCCTCCTGGCATCTGATGCTGTAGGGTGTGCCTTATAATGACCTTAATAATACCATAGAACCACAGGATGGTTTGGGTTGGAAGGAAACTTAGAGATCATCCAGTTGTAACCCACCAGCCATGGACAGAAACACCTTCCACTAGACCAGGTTGCCCAGGGCCTCATCCAGCCTGGTCTTTGTCCCCACTACATCCCTAATAATTTGCTAATTTGGGTTGATTAGAGGATAAAAAGCAAAAGGCACAGTGCCCCCAGTCACAGGTAGCTTCCTCAGCAGCGGTGCACGCTTGATGTAGTCTGACCTTATACCTTTCTTTCCGTGGCACAATGACTAATTTTGCAGTGAAGAGGAATTAATTCCTCATTGAATCAGCAACAGTAAACCTTGGTAGGTTTCGTTTTTCACAGCCGACGCGTCGACTCATCTCACTCTCTCTGAGAAGTGACGTCAAAGCAAACATATATGGAGCAACTCATATGGACTGCAGCCTGCAGCTCCTGTGCTGCACCCAGGCAGGCACACAGAGCAGAGGAGCACGGAGACCTGCTCAGAGCTCAGCCTAGCATCTGAGCTGAGAACAGCCTTGGGGGATACTCCTAGAAGCCAGACACACAGCGCTGCCAGTGACACAGGGCTCTGGGACTGCTAAAACACCCCTTGGCCGTGGTGGTGATGGCCACCAGCAAGGCACAGCTGCCAGCCCCAGCTCCTTTCCCTTGGCCAGGCCCCTCGCCACACACAGGCCACTGCTGGGCTAGTCCACGGCTCTTCATTTCTCTGTTTTTGGGGCTGGCAATGTGGGAAAATTTGAAAGTTATATGAGTAATCTCACCTAACTGCGGCTCAGCTCCCCAGCGAGTCTGGAAACCACAGCATCAGCCCAGCCACCAGCTCCTACACCCAGGCCCTCTGTGTTGTGGGGGACAGATCCTGCTCCCTCCAGGGTGCTCCTAACTTTCCCTCATCACGGCTGGTGTCATGGGGGCACCTGGCTCCAGGGGTCATGGAGGGGTTTATGGGATTTTCCTCTCCCTGCAGGTTCCTGTGCATCCGTGGATGGGCAGTGGCTCCCACAGGGCAGAGGTTTTCCAGCAGTTTTGGCTCTTGGTGCTGATGTTCTGGGAGCTGTGGTTTTTGTGCAAGGCAGGCAGCACCCTGTTATCCTCCATGGGGAAGGATAACAGCACCCCTTGGAGTCACGTCCCCAAAGAAAATTTAACAGCTTGAAATTTAACATTTTTCACTATTGGTAGGGGCTGTAGAATTAAACTACTTTGTTTTAGTTCTGAATTCTCTTCGACCAGAAAATTAATTAAGGTCATTCCCATCCATAGAAGCAGCAGTGGAGCCCAGCACTGGCAAAATGTTGGGATCCTCAGCAGCCCCCAGGCAGTGGGTGTGACCACTGCTGGTTTTAATAGCTGTGTTCAGTTATAGCAAGGAATAGTTTTCACAGGTTGCAAAACATCCTCTTCTGTCTTTCATTTGTTTCTTTTCCTAAACTGATCCAAACAGAAAAAAAATATTTTTTTTCAGAGTTAAAAACTCAGACTTTTATCAGCCATGGAAATTCTTTAATTTGATCATCTCACTCACATTTTTACTTTTGACCTTCTGTGCTACAGTTTTCTAAGGTTAGCTTTAAAGTTTAACATAAAAATCCTCCATCAAACCAGCAAAGTAAAACTACTCATTTTTAGCATGCTATGACTAAATAGCTAAGTCTTTTAAAAATGAATTAAAATACTTGCTACCACAAAGTGCTTTCCAGAAAATATTTGATTATAATCTCACACCATTCTCTAGTGAAAACCCCACATTTTGGTTAAAAACTCCTCATTTATAGTTCTGATCAACCAGCAGCATCCCAGCAGCTTGTATAATCCCACTGCTACCTGTGGCTAGAGCATGTGTGATGGGAATGGGAGTAAAGGCAAAGGATGTTGAGCCTGATCAGGCACCTCAGAGCCAAAATACACTGGAACTCCAATGGTGAGGATGATCCTCACATGCAGTGATCCACTGGGTCTGCGTGTGCTCAGATGAAAGAGAGTTTTGTGTCACAATCACACACCCAGGCGTGAGTGGGGAGATCTAATTTTGCCTTGCCAACAATTGATCTTTCTTAATAATTAATGCTACTGTGTTTTCTCTTTGCTCCTTCAATTATCTCTAGTTATTAAAGTCACATCTTAGCTTCAAGGAGGGATCTTCTTCACTCGGTAGTGTTGGGTTTTTCAGTCATTTTCACGGAGGTTGGTGGGATGGTTGGTGCTGGGAGGGGAATGCACTGTAACATCAGTGTTTGGCCCAGCACACAGGGGAGGAGGAGGCAGCACTCACATGGGAGCTGGGCACTCAGCAGAACTGGAATTTAGCAAATTTGAGAGGGAGGAAAAAGCCCTCCAGACTTACAGACCCCGTCCTGCTGCTCCATCTCCTCTGGAAGTACCATTCTGCAGTTGCTATAAATGTGTCTCTTCCTTTCTGTACGAGGCTGTGAGTGCACAGCTTGTTCCCCGTCATGTCCTCAAAAGGCCAAGCTGGAAGAGGTGAGGCAAAGCTGTCTTGGAGCCCCTTCATGTCCCCCCCAGAGCTGCTGAAGGAGTGGAGATGACAAATTGGTGTTGGGACCGTGATGTTTGGCACCAGCTGTGATATTTTTGGTGTGTGGGGAGTAAGCAGCTCTGTCACTGCAGCTCTGGGCTGTGTTGAAACCCAGGAGACAAAATAAGATGCTTTACAAAACCACAGCACGTTCCCTGTGATGTCCTGACCAGCAGCACCCGATGTCCTCCCAGGGGACCTTCTGAGAGAGCACCAAACCACAGCCCTCGTGTCAAATCAGTCCTCTTGGGAGAAAGCATTTACATCAGGTTAATCCTATGACATAAAACATTGTCAGCTGCTAAGTCCTGGCTTTGAAAAGCCTCTTCATCTACTACAGTTCCCTTTGCAGGAACATAATCTAGACCTTGCAAACAAGAGTAATTGATGGCATTTCTTTGGCATAAGGATTTCTATAATGGTTTCATAGTGCAGCTGGGGAAGACTAGTAGCTGCAGTCATGGGCATAGGCCACAGTTATTGGCAGCTGCAGTCTTTGAACAAGGATTAACATGGAGTTTTCTCTGTTTCTCCATATTTTTGTGCAGCATTTTCTTCTTCCCTTCATTTTGGGAGATGGGTTCCTGTAACAAACTCCGTAATGGAGGAAATGGAAAGGAGGATAAATAGCCCCTTGCAGAAATTTTTCTTGTCTCCTTGCTGGTCATCTTTCTCCAACAGGTCTTCATGGCTTTAGAGTGCAGAGAAGTTTTTGAGAGGCAAAGGCAAATGTAGAAGGGTCATGAGGAAGGCAGCTCTTTTTACTGGTGCAGCATATTGTTTTCCATCTGAATTGATGGAAAATCAGAGTAATTGAGGTGAAAGTCTTGTTGTACCACCAGGTTACCATTGAATCATTGAATCTCAGAATGGTTTGGGTTGGAAGGCACCTTAAAAATAATTTCCTTCCAATCCCCTGCCATGGGCAGGGACACCTTCCACTAGACCAGCTCTAAACACAGTCCAACCTGGCCTTGAACATGTCCATGTTCTGCTTTGATGAGAAGGAGGACAGTCTACACTTTGCTCTAACCATGTGTACTCTCTGCTTTTCCCTGGGAAGGTATCCTGCAGATCAGCACCAGAACATTATGTCTGCCTTTGTAGTGGTCTGTGTCTTCTGTTATTGCTCTGAAAGCTGTTCACAATCACCAGGCAGCAAGGCTGGCTGGTGAGGTGCTGTGCTTTTGATCAGGCATGAGGCAAATGGGAAAGAAAGATATGCCCTACTTTGAACAGAAGAAATGCTTGAGTTGAGGTTTTCAGAACAGCTCAACATTTAGCTTGTTCTGCTCCAGCGTCATGTTAAAATGTACACAGAGAGCTGCATATCCCTCATTTAGGCTTTGTGGCTCTTAAATAAGCTAAGCCATAGTTAATTTTAGAAATATCACTGAAAAGCTCTTCTTCATCTCATTTCATGGATAAGAATAGAAAGAGCTCAGACCTTCAAACGTGTTTAACTAAGCAGGAACCAGCCCACTGGTGCTCTCGATGGGAAAACCCATCGCCCTGCTGCAGGACAGGAATGCCTGCACCACACCAGTTTGTGCTGGGAAGGGGGATTGCGTTCCAGGTACCACACTGTACGCAGTAAATATACACATGTTAAGCATCAGGAATTAGGGTTTCCATTCATTCTCAAATGCAAACATTCATGCCTATTGGCTTTTATTTGCATGAGCAAACATTTGTGGGAAAGACAGATGTAAAGCAGCGTCTCCATCAGTCTGTTTCCTTTCCGCTTTATGGGTTTCCTCCTCAGAGCAGGGATACAAAACACAGGACTTGCCCAGGGCTCCCAGTTCACTTGGAGCTGTTGGGATAGGTCCGGAATAGGTCCAGGACTGGTCAATCCGAGCCACTGCCTGCGACTCTGCCTCCTCCACCAAACTCAACCAGAGCTTTGTGTTCATTCTGCCTGAGCAAAATCATTACCAAAGTGAAAGGCACCAGTGAACTGAGCCTAGGGATCCTAAATGACTTATCAAAAGTCACGCTGCAGATCATCTATAGACATCCCAGTCTGATGAAAACTGGCTGGCATGCCCAGCTCCTAGCCCTGTTGTCTGACCTGCTCTGTTCCCATTTTCACCCTGTTTTGGAGTGTTGTTAATCCTGTTTCTTTTTGTGGATTTATCTGGGACAAATCCTAACATTCCACCACCAAGACAAAGTCTGTTTGGATTTAAAGGCAACCATGGGCGAAACTGGGCATGTAGGAAGCAGCACAAGACGCTCGAGGCAAGGAGGCTGCATAGATGGCAGTGTGTGTGTCTGTGTGTGTGTGTCTGTGTCTGTGTGTGTGTGTCTTCCTTACAGCTCTGTGGAGCTCTTCCAAACAGGTTCCCCTCTCTCTGCTCTAACATGCAGGAGAACTTCTTGTTGTGTTCACCGGAAAGGGCCTTTTCCAAAGTGTTGGGCTCCAATGGCCATTCTGTGTGTAACCAGGAGTGGCTACAAGAGAATATGGATTTTTCTTTGCTTTGTTTTCCTGGATTTTTTGCATCTCCAGCATTACCTCAGCTCCATCTGGTTCTTCTCCAGCACTGGAGCTCAGTCCAACAGCTATTTCAGTCCCAGGGCTCACTGGTGACCACGCCCCATTTTCAAAGGCATTACCCTTGGCATTTAATGGTGGCCTTGGAAGTGCTGGGTTAATGGTTGGACTTGATGTTCTCTATGAAGTCTTTTCCAGCTTAAATGATTCTATGATCCTGTGTCTGTCCTCGCATGACAAACCTGATTAATAAAGCACAAACATGACTTTCACAGTGAATATGAAGGATTCACTGTGAAAGTCCAGATTTAGACCGTGTGGTAGCCCCGTGTGATAGAGAACAGGAGCTTTGCATTGGGTAACACACTTGGAGCATTCATTCTGGAATGAAAGATAATGAAAATGAATGGGAAAAAAAAGTTCTGAATTTTGAAAACTTCATGCTGATATGATCAGTTTTCCACTTATCCAGAAATCATCTAACTGTTTTCCCTGCTAGGTTTGTGGATTTTTTTTTTTTTTTTTTTTGCAGGATGTTGCAGTATTCATTTAGTAATTTGTTTTGTGTTTGTATAGTGTTTTTAGTTATTCCCAGACTTGCTGGCAACAGCAGGACTTCAGAGGGCACTGGCCCTCCTTGCTGGTGGATCCTGATGACTTCTGAGTTCTCTCTATCATTGTGTCTTGCAGTCCAACAAAGTTCCTGTTGTGCAGCCATCCCACGGAGTGCACCCACTCACTCCACTCATCCCATACAGCAACGACCATTTCAGCCACGGCTCACATTCGCCCCACTTACCTGCTGACATCAACCAGAAACAAGGTAATGGCAGCACTGGGACCTGTGAGCTGGGAGGGGGACAGAGCTGGAGACCACTGAGGCTGTCACCTTCCTGATCCCAAATTAATGAGAAGAATCAGGACCTTTGGTCAGCTGGGACATTGCTTGGCAGTAGGAGGTTATTTAGCTTATTGGCAATGCTTTGTGGTCTAATTGTGAGAAGTTTGAGACCTGTTGATGGAGTGTGCTCAAGCTGTCTGCATCTTGAGACCAGACCAGAGCCTGCACGATAATGCACAAGAGTCAACCAGAAAAAGGAAAGTAATCTTTCCTTTGACTCATACCCAAACTGTTGTCAGATTATCATTTTGAGAAAATAAACGCTTGAAACAGGAAATATTTTGACTAAACAGGATCAGTGTCTGATAGTTGACTGGATTGTGACATGTGCGTCCCCATAGCCACACGTTAGTGGTTGTCACCCAGTCTGGCTTTTTGTGTTCCTGTGTGAACCCAGTCTGTGTCATTGGCTCATGAGGCTATGGAGGAAAGTACAGGATGTTGAGGTTAAACCCTCTGAAATAAATTGTAAATACAGGAATGTGTTGAGGAATTCACCCCAGTCCATCATTCCATTGTTGTTCATAGGTTCCTGGCAAACTGAGTGTAAAATCAAACTTTTCTCAACCTTACATTAGTGAAGAACATCTGTTCAGATTACCCAGGCTTTTACACAAACCTGGGCTTGATTTCATGGGAAAGGAAGCAAACGGACAGTTTTGTGTCAAACTGCATTCAGGAAGGAGGTCAGTGTCCATAAGAGCCCAGAAACCAGTGCCAAAACAGAGGCACAAAATCAACATGTTGTGATTTGGGCAAAGGCACCCATCCAGGAGTGATCCAAACTCTCCCAGAGGCATCAGCTTCACCAAATTAGCATCATTGATAAAACAGTGGGTTATTGAGGATTCTCTTGTCTGGAGGACCTGCTGGTCTGAACCTGGAGGCCACAATCTAGGCTTGTCAGGAATGCTGATGGGTAGGATTTAGGTTTGGTGTAAGAGATACCCAGGCACATCCTGGTTGTCTTCCAGGCAGCACACAGCTTGTCAGCCATCAGAGTATAATAAACTCAGCAGAAAAAGAGGAAGAGTTAACAAAATTAAAAGTTCAGCTAATGACTGAGTTTGAGTCGGAGAAAAAGTGTGCAGGAAGGCAACCCAACACACCTTCCCCACTCTGCCTTTGTTGTACCTGGCAGAGCTCTGCCCCTCCAGGAGCTCCTCACCATGAGCTGCCTCCTGGGACTTGCTGTAGCCTGGGAAACCTTAAGTGATACAAGAGCAGCTCACCCAAGGGCAGAGCTGGTTATATCCCTCTGTGGAGGCTACGATAGGCACTGGAGCAGTCCCTGAGCATTCATCTCTGTGGTGGTTCAGTCATTGTAGGATATTGTCCTTGAGCTGCCCTCCTGTTCCCTCAGTGCAGGCACTGTCCAGTCTTCCCTTTCCATTTAGTCTGTACTTTTACAGACACAGGGAGTCTGTTTGTCCCTGAGACCCACCAGCTGCTATTCAAGGAGAGGTTCAGACCATCATCCTCAGCTGGGTCTTGCCTTTGTGGTGCAGTTGTGATCATACCTGCCCCATCCCTACACTGCTGGGGCGAGGGTTTTCTTCCCTGTTCATCCTGGATGTGCCCCCTCTCTGTTTTCATCACTGAAATAACTGCCATTATCACTCAGTGTAAGCGCTTGAGAGTTACTCTCATACTCATCTCCCAGCATCCCTTTAAAGTTTCTCTCAGTAGCCCAAGGACACACAGACGAGGAAATACAAGCAGGAATTCTGAGTCAATGGCTGGTGCCCCAACCACTGGGCCAGCAAGAATAACTTGTACTCTGACTTACACAACTTGTATTGTTGGGGGTGCAAATCTTAGGATGTTCCATCAGCTGCCTTGTGCAGGGCTGGGTTGTTTTTTTTTACCCTCTCTGAGCCACTGAATCCCACTTGAGGTAAATGTCATACTAGGTTATATATTCGTGTCAGAACACACACACACACACACACACATATATATATATATATATATATATATATTTAGCTGACTCCTAATAATATGCTTAGAATCAGTTAGGTGTATGAATCAGGTATCATTCATACACCTAAGACAAAAATCCAGTTGCAACTGCTTGCAACTCATCACCAATTTAATCCATGTATTTATCACCCAGGACAGCCACTCGACAATCTCTGTACCAAATTTTTATCTGAGGCCTGAAAGCAGCCATCACTACACCATGCAGTGCCAGAGGTCAGCCCCAGCACCTCTCCAGTTTCCCAGGGGTGAGCTGGAGGCAGTTTTTGCCAGCAGCACTGTGGTTGTCTGAGTCCCCCCAGGCTCAACAGGATGTTTTCCAGCCCAGATAGGATGGAGCAATGCTGCGGCTGTGTCCCCTGGCCATGCTGCCCGTGCCAGCAGCTTTGAAGATCCCACAGGGATTCCCCATGCAAGGGGTGAATTCCCAGCTGGCACCATACCCACCTACATGGTTCCTTGGCACCCACAGAGCTGCAGAACAATTGTTTTGAACTCAAATTGATTAAAATGAAGTTGGAAATTATGCCTGTTGAAGCATCCGCACTGCCTGCTCACAGAGGGTCTTGCGGACTGATGGAGAGGGAGCGTAGGAATGGCTTTGACCATCCACTGAGCACCTGACTGGGCTCTCTGGGAAAGGCAGAGGTATGCCTGGAGTCAGCCAAATCCTTACCAAAGCATGGTGCTTCTTGGCCTCAGGGTGGCATGGAACAGCTATGATGCTTGTGCAAGAGTGGGATGCCTTCTCCACCCCCTTATGTAAGTGGTTGTGATTTTGCAGCAATGTGGATGACCGACCACATAACCACAGGAAACACCATCCTGCCACTTGCAGATACCTATTTCATGTAGCTGTCCACAAGTGTCCATAGATGAAGCAGCCAGGGGGTTGGGAATGATCCGGGTCAGCCAGGGAGCGCAGTGCCAGGTCCAACTCCTCTCCTTCTCCCTTCTTCCAGGAGTGCACCGTCCCTCCCAGACCTCAGATATCCCAGGATTCTACCCCCTGCCCCCTGGTGGAGTCGGCCAGATCACGCCGTCGATGGGATGGTGAGTGAGGAGGGCTCGGCCCCACGCAGCCCCAGCCCCGCTGGATGCGCGGGGTGGGGATGGGTCAGTGAGCCAACCACTGCAGCCACTCTCCGTGACCTCCACGGTGCTTTCCCCCAGCTTCACCCCTCCTGTGTGCTGTGTGAAGAGGGATGAATTTAGCCCTGTCTTGGAGGTGGTAGTAGACCTGTGGAGAGGCTGAATGCTTTGTCCTGGCTGAGGCATCCCTGGAGAGGGGTTACAGCCTGCCCAGTTCAAAACTGCCTCCTGCTTTACATCCGTCCGTGGATCAGGGAATCCAGAGAGAACTTCTTACCCACCCCTCCTAATCACAGCAAAAGTCTCTCTTTTGAGTAGGAGGTAGTTTTCTCCCTCACTGGACGTTTCAGCACAAACAGTGCTTTCCCTGAGCATGCCACCAGCACGGAGTAATCTCGTGGGATGCTCCATCTGCCAGGCCATGGTGTTGGGAGTTGACACACAAGGAAAAAGTATACCATGGCAGAGACCTGCCAAGAAGTAACCCCAGTATCCACAGCCTGGCCACAGCTTAGCCACTTGGTAACCACTGCCCCAGCAAGCATGGGGGAATCCATGAGCTGGAGCACTACCAAAATGTCCTCCCTGCATAGGCCAGCCCTGTGGAGCATTCTGCAAAGCATAGCCTGTTGGCAAACCTGCCCCAGGGACACAAGTTAAAAATATACCAGTATATACTCTGTGGTCATTGCCACTGGCTTTTGTCCCCGTGACCATGAGCACACAGAGAGAGCAAGTCTGGCAGGTGCTGCCATGTGGGCATCATCACTCCTCAGATTAATTTTTAATCCCCAGTGATGATGTAGGGCAATGGCAGAGGCTGACAGGGAGACTGGTGGCTGCAGGTGGCAATTCAAGGTTGCTGGGATGAGGAGAGAGTGCAGGGCAGGTGATCATAGGGGCAGTGGCCAAATCCCCCCCAGTGCCAGTGGATAAAACCCTGGCAAAGCCCAAAGGAGAGCTTCAGGTACAAGAACCTATTGCAGAGTGGGAAAGGGGAAGCTTCTTAAAGCACAAAGTAAAATGCTAGCTTTTGCTTTGTTTTGCGTATGAATTTAATGTTCCACATATTTGACCACAAGGAAAAGAGGATGAGGCCTTTGATACAGAGTCTGGCTTCAGAGAGATTACATTTTGCCTTCTGTGCTAAATCTGCTACTCTTGGTAGATGATTTAACTCCTCATATGATGTGATTCATCCTCAGGAAAAACAAGGACTGGGGTGACTGTGCTGTAACATTAAATAAATAGTTGGAGCAGGGAGAAAGGAGCCTGTTAGTCAAATGGAAGGTCCACTCCTGGGTTAGGACGCTGCTGTTCAGACAGCTTTGGGCTCATGAAGGAAGAGCAGTCTGTTTTTCATGGAGATTTTGTGCTGAAGTTGGTGGTGGAGAGAGCTTTCACAGAGCTGCTTCAGCGTTGGTGGGGTTTGTCATCCTCCTGTAGCCTCATCAGATGTCTTCATTAATGGCTAATAGAGCAGATATGGTAAAGCAGCAAATGGCCTGACATGCAGAGAGAAGCACCTTGAGACACATGTGTCTAATAGAGCTTTTATTCATTCTTTTCCTTGCCCAGAATGTATGGAAAGAGCCCCAAACCCACTTGTGGAGTGCCCAGTCCTCTGCTGAGGCTCAGCACAGCACTGTGGGTGGGTGCAGAAGCACTGAGGCCTGGCAGGTTCATGGCAGCATCCCCCCATGCCAGCAGCAGGCATCAGGGGCCGTGTGCCAGGGATGGATGTGCTGGGGATGGTCATGCCAGAGAATCTGCGGCTGCCCCATCCCTGGAAGTGTTCAAGCCCAGATTGGATGGGGTCTTGAGCAATCTGGTCTAGAGGGAGGTGTCCCTGCCCACAGCAGGGGATTGGAACTGGATCGTCTTTAAGGTTCCTCCCAACCCAAATCATTACAGGATTCCATGGTTATGCTGGTGCCACTAAGTCAGCTGCCAAGCCAGGGCTGCCACACATGGCAAGCAACTTTTCCTCCACAAGCTGGCAGGCAGGAGCTGGGCATAAACTGGTTTTGCTCTCACCAAGTGCGTCAGGAGGA
This sequence comes from Petroica traversi, assembly GCA_025920805.1. Taxonomy (NCBI): domain Eukaryota; kingdom Metazoa; phylum Chordata; class Aves; order Passeriformes; family Petroicidae; genus Petroica; species Petroica traversi. Next base: position 9,699,638 of record JAHLSL010000025.1, on the reverse strand, counting down.
GGAGCTGCAATCACTCTCTCTGTAATTAAGCTGGGATGACAGTCAGATAAAAGCCTCCAAGATCCAGTCAAGTGAGTTTTGCTTATGGGAGCCTGGCAGTTAACACTGGCCAGGAACCTGCAAATAATGTCACTCACCTGTACCCGGGGTCGAGCACAGTGGTGCCATGGCAGCCTCTCCTCCACCATTCCACAGCCTTCTTTCTGAGCCAACCTCCAATTACCAGGTGATCCTCTGAAAACAGGCTGAGAGAGGTGGGGTTGTTCAGCCTGGAGAAGTTTCCAGGGAGGCCTCAGAGCCCTTCCCTTACCTAAAAGGAGCTTATAAAAAAGAGGGAGAGGGACTTTTTATATGGGCAGATAGAGATAGGACAAGGTGAAAAGTTTTGAACTGAAAGCGGAGATAATTAGATTAGAGGTTAGGAAGAAGTTTTTTACACAGAGGTAGGTGAGGCCCTGGCACATTGCAGGTTGCTCAGGGACATTGCAGCTGCCCCATCTCTGGAGGTGGTCATGGTCAGGTTGGACAGGGCTTGGAGCAACTGGATGTAGTGAAAGGTGTCCCTGCCCTTGGCAGGAGCGTGGAATGAGATGAACTTTAAGGTCCCTTCCAACCCAAGCCAGTCTGTAATTCCATGATATGGGCTGTAATTGTCGCTCCCAACCATCAGGGACTTACTTTACGGTTGCTTTAATTTGCGTATCTGAGGGACTTCAGATGCAGCTGCAAGTGTCCAGCTCCATTCGTGTCCCAATGTACTGGCCTCTGGAGTAACACAGGTCGCTTCTGGATTACCTCCAAGTGTTTTCTCGGCCCTGGGGCAGCCGCCTCCGACTTCAAAGGTTGTTTCGGTTTCCTGGTGCGTGGCAGCACTTAGCTGTTTGTTGGTGTGTTTATACCCACCAACATCTGAGGGGTGGGAGAGGGCTTCTGCCTGCCAGGGTGTAAACAGCCCCAGCTGCCTTTCCTACAGACAGATCTCACAGATTTCGTTCAAGCCAAGACTCAGCAGCAGGAATGGGAGCCTTCTTCTTGCCCAGCACAACTCAGGGACCTGACTGCTGCCCTGCTGTCATTCCTTTTAAGAGCAGAAACTTGTCTTTAGCCCCAAAAGATCCCAGGCATCTAGAAGTTTGATACTTCACAGTGCACCACACTTAGCGATAAAGGATTTTTTTGTGTATTTTTTCATCATTAGAGCTGAAAATAGCTGGTCCTGGGTTTAGGCACAGCTCTGTGTAGCCTGGCCAGAGGAGCATGAGTTGTAAGCACCCCATTGTGCCCCACCCCTGGAAGTATTCAAGACCAGGTGGGATGGGGCTTGGAGCAACTTGGTCTAGTGAAAGATGTCCCTGCTCATGGCAGGGTGGGTTGGAATGAGATGAGCTTTAAGGTCCCTTCAAACCTAAACCTCAGTTTCCATGTGCAGTTTTAGACTAGAAGCATCTTTTGGCAGGTTTACAGAACAAGTCAAGGTATTTTTGAGCTATTTCCATATGAAAATGTGGGGGTTCCCTTGCTGGGAACAACAAGGAACTTCCTGCATAGTTATTTTACTATCTCAAAAATAATTTCCAGCCCCAGGTCTGATACAGGGCTGATCCCCAGTATGAAACAACTTTCAAAAGGAATGCAGGTCTGAGCTTTTGGCTTGTTTAAAACTGATGAGCGTCCTTAAAAGGATGTGCTGGGGAAATCAGAGCATTCCTGAAGCACAAGGGCAAGGGAGGTACCTTCTCTCCTGAGTCCAGGAGTCTCCTGTGCTTGGGGCATCACAGAGTCACAGAGTAGATAAAGTTGGAAAAAACTACAGTGGGTCTTCTGATCCAACCTCCCTGCTCAAGCAGTCATCCCAAAGCACATGCACAGGATTGCGTCCAGACAGTCCTGGGATATCTGCAGTGAGGGAGGCTCCACACCCCTCCACCTGTTCCAGTGCTTGGTCGCTGCACAGCAGGGAAGTTTTCCTCATATTTATCCTCCTGGTGCAGTTTCTTATGCACCACACAGATAACCTGAGCAGGCTTTAATTTTTTTGGTCACACTGTGCTCTTTTGAGCAACTTCTTCTGTGCAACGGCAACATCGGATTTTTCAGCACATCTCTGCACTTTGCATTGTTACTGGGTAAACTCAAAGCTGCAGCATTAGTCAGTACCAGGGGCAGAAGGGGGTCAGAACTGGATCCAGCCTTTGTAGGAAAGCCCCAAATCCCACACTGCCCCTCAAGCCTAAGGGACACCGAGTGTCCAACCAACCAGGGGCATCAGTGCTCTGAGTCCCATTAGCAAAGGGTATCTTTAGGAAATACCACGTAGCTGTGGATACTTTATAGACTCTTTCTTCCTGATCCCAGGCAGAGCCAGTCTGTCTATCCGCTCCCGTCATGTGGATTTAGACAGCCGTATTCGTCAGCGCTTTCTGCTGGGGCTTCTTTCTCCAGGTGAGTATGAGCTGTGTGAGACAGGGCAGCTCAGCTGGTCGTGCAGCTTGCAGTTTGTCCAGTAGGAGCTTGCAGCAGACCACAGCCACCCAGGGACAGCCACGCACCCTCCCTGGGGCAGCCAAGGGAAGAGAAGGCGCTTTAAGGCAGTGTCTGGTCCAAAGGGCGCTCAGGGGAATACTGAGGATGAAGGATGCACAACAGTAGGGTTTTAATCAGCAGAACTCTAAAAGAGAGACAAAAACTTCAGTGTTCAGCTCAGCACTGGGAAAATGAGGTGGAATCCATTGCTCAGGATTTTGGTCTGTGTCAATAACCCTAATCCTGAATGTGTGTCCCTGCTGCCACCACCACCTTGCTCTGCAGAGATGGATCTGGTTTACTTAATCTCAGCTTTAAAAGCAGGGCAGAAAGGGGCAGTGATTTGCTGCCCTCCCATCAGCACAAGTCAGTTCTGTGAGATATAAACACAGCTTCTGCCTTCAGTTGTGCAAAATGCATCCCCTATGGATGGGAATCACAGAGCCTCAGCGGCCTCCTGAGCTCCCGCCTGCAGGATTTTGGGGCAGATTGTGCAGCACTGCTGCAGCTGAGAAAGTACACCTGGTCAGATAAGGATCTGACTGTGCTGGTGGATTAAATTAAACAGCTTTTCTTTCTGTGCCAGCATATCTAATGAACAGTTCATCTCCTATGGGCAATTCTGCCATCTCAAGCTGCAGTCATAAAGTGGCAAGCTTGGCAAAGCTGACTTTGCTGGCTTTATCCTCCAAAACTCCGAAGAGAGCTAATGAAACCTGAGAGTTAATGAGACCTCTCGTGATCTCAGCCCATGTTGTGGAGCATTGCTTAGGCAAGGTGCACCTCCTAGAGTTGCTGTTGGATTCATGTTCAGACTTAGTCTATTTCTGTTAAAAGGAAGGTGCAGGGTGGTCCTAATCTCTCCCATCCAAACCCCAGATTGAGTTTGTTGTTCCTTTCTGCAGTGCTAATGAGATATTGCAACAACAGAGATCTGAGTAGCTGAAACTGCTGGGTGAAAGCACCCTTGATCTTGGCCAGGCTGGCTCCTGCTGCAGGCGGGTTCCCTCGCTGTGGCACCAGACGTGTTCCCACCCACGTGTCCATGGCTTGACCAGCTGTGCCACAAGGGTGACACAGGGGTGGTGGGCACTGCCTGCCCCCCCAGCCTGGTAGCACCTGTGTGCTTTCCATGTCCTCTGCTTTCCGTCTGCTTCCGCCACGTCAGAGTGCACTCTGAGAGATGCTGCCCTGGCTGCCCGGCATCCGAGTGTCCCCAGCATGGCACAGCCCTCCCAGCACAGCTCACCCACTCTCTGTTGCAGGTTCACTCACCCACTGATGCTGGGTTCTGGCATGCACACCACGGGCATCCCACACCCCGCCATTGTGCCCCACTCCGGCAAGCAAGAGATGGAGCACTACGACCGAAACATGTGAGTGGGAAGTGCTGGCTTAGCAGCATCAGCATCTCAACAGCCATTTCATTTATCACTCTCAGTGCTCGAATGGGGGGAGGATGGATAAACAGCAAGCTCTGCATCTGAGGAGAAAATCTTGGGCCCCCACCTGCTTGGTCTGTTGGGTTGTTTTGGGCTTGAGTCTTCTGGTGGCTCTGATGCTGACAGCCCCTACTTTTGTCCCACCAAGGAAACCTCAACCAGAACCAAAGAGAGAGAAGGAAGCCAAGAAGCCCACTATTAAGAAGCCCCTGAACGCTTTCATGTTGTATATGAAAGAAATGCGGGCGAAAGTCATCGCCGAATGCACCCTGAAAGAGAGTGCTGCCATCAACCAGATCTTGGGAAGGAGGGTAAGAGCTCACAGGGCCCAGTGTCATCACCTAGTTCCACATCCATCCCTCTCCCTTGCAGCTGCTTTTAAGCACATAAAAGCATCTGCTTCAAATCTGGGTGCTCTTATCCCATAAACACAGGAGGCCATACCCTGGGGCGGGGTAGCAGCAGTGTGCTGGGCTGGGAGGGGACAGCAGGGCTCTGCTTCAGTGCTGTTTGTCCTTGCAGTGGCACGCGCTGTCCCGAGAGGAACAAGCCAAGTACTATGAACTGGCTCGCAAGGAACGGCAGCTCCACATGCAGCTCTACCCCGGCTGGTCTGCCAGAGACAACTATGTGAGTGCCTCCCTGCTCGGACCCTCACCCTGTGGCACCCAAAATGACCTGGGGGCTGGCAGCTGGTGTTTCCCAAACATCTGGTCCTGATAGTGCCATTCCTGACAGTGATGCCGGAATGATTTTTGTCTTTTCTTTATATACCTTTTACACAGTTCTCTGTATCCACAAGTATTAGCAGTATGCACACTTGCAACCTTTTACTTAGTTTAGTGCTTAGTGTTTTGTAAGTGTTCTGCAGGCCCTGAGACTGAACACCAGGAAAAATGAATCAACAGCACAAGAGCCATAATTCACAATTCAGGAGTATTTTGAACATCATCTTGGCTTATTGCCTGTCTAAAGGATGAATGATACAGCCCCCAGCAACCACAGGCATTTATTTGCTTATTGTCCAAGCAAATACAAGTAGAAAGGAAGAGAAGCTTTTAAGTGCTGTGGATATATCTTTGGAAATATAATTTTAAGGAAGTAGAATGCTTTGTGCATCTTGGACAGCAGCTGAGTGTGGTATCTGTGAGTGTGGTAAGGCCCTGGCACACGTTGCTCAGAGAAGCTGATGCCCCATCACTGGAAGTGTTCAAGGTCAAATTGAACAGGGCTTGGAGCAACCGAGTCTGGTGGAAAGTGTCCCTGCTCATGTCAGGGTGTTGGAACAGGATGTGTTTGAGGTGCCTTTCAACCCAAACCATTCTATGATTCTATGATTTAAAATAGTGGCTCTCTTTGTAGGGGGCCTTTTCTTGTGACTTTCATGACTGTTTTGGTATTACATGCTGAACAAGCTCATTAGTGAACTGAAGTAAAGCACACATAAGTCTTCAGATGTCTGTCCATCCACTCATGGACCCAGTCCTTTTGGATCTAAATCCCCATCACTTCCCTCACATTTTTACCCCTGAGAGCTGCACAGTGAGTGCCCATCCATTCCATACTGACTCCAGCCCTTCTTCCAGAATGACCAAACTCCACCAAGGACAATAAAACACCTGTAAACAGACCCAAACCACCCCAAACTCCCCTCAAAAACAGTGGGCACAGATTATGCAGAAAAAGCAGTGGTGATGGGAAGCCCCCAGCCCACATTCTGATGGGCACACATCTGGAGGGCATTAATATCTGGAGGGCAGCAGCACTGCTGAGAGTATGGCACCATCTTCCTCCAAGACCAAGCACATCCTCCATGGAAATACCAGTCCTGTGTCATTTTCACCTGGTGCCTTGGGGGATCAAGGGCTGGTTCCTTTCTCCAGAAGATAGATGGTGGGCTCCAAAAGTGCATATTGGTCCTCCCAGCACTGTAAACCAGTTGGTTTGGGTGTTATGGTTGTTGGAGAGAAAAGAGATGCTTTTCTCTCCAGAGCTGAGCAGGGATGAGGAGGAGGAAGAGGAGGAGGAGGAGGAATGCAGGTCACTTGTGCAGCATGTGATGCGGATATCAGGCAGGAAATACAGTTGCTCCCCCACTGCAGAAAAAGTTTACCACAGCTCAGAGCTTCCCACCTTCACTCAAACCACAAGAAGTCATATAAAAAGTCACGGGTCAAAGGCAGCCTTGGGAGCTGCCTGCGCCACACAGCCAGATTTGCTCCCATGCTGCTCTGCCCTCATTAATCAGCTCATTAGGAGATGAGGGGAGGTGTTGTATCTTGTGAATCAGAGAGGCAGTTTGGGGATAAAGCAGGACTTTTTTATTAGTGAAAGAAGAATGAGAGATGGGTCCAGAACTGCAAAAGCACTGGAATAGATTAGTATTATTTTAAAATAAATTTCTGGGGATTTCCTAAAACTTTCTTTCCTATTTGGAATCAGGGAACATCAAGGACCAATTTCTGTTTGGGTATAAGGCACCGCATTGAAGCACAGTTTGGAAATGGGGAAGGTTCTAAAATGGACCAAGTGCTTTTTAGAAATGTTAAGAGGAGGAATAAGAAAATGACAGGATCATCAGCTATTAATCATACTCTCTCCATTGCATGCAGCAAATCTTCCTTAATTCCATTAATCTCATTAAACTTATTAATTAAATTATCAATTCATTAATTAAAGCAATAATGGGTGGGATTGCCAGGTGATGCATCAGAGTGGGCTGAGGAGTTCTGGTGGGAGTTGGCAGAGGTGCTGAGCAGTGCAGGCACAGCTACTGACTTTATTAGAGCTGGTTTGCCTCCACTAACATTTTCACTCACACCTCTGACACAGCCTGCAGCATAAATCTGGGTCATAGCTGCATAAACCAGAGCACACAGCAGTGTGTTGGGAAGAAGATGGAGCAGATGTGAGGGTAGGAGTGGGGACATGACTGTCATTGCCTCTTGAGTTTATTGCAGTTTCTAAATATGCACAGAGCTCATGCTAAGAGCTGAGCCAAAACACCAGTGGTGCTGGATCTGGGGGTATTGGAAATGAGGGGTAATCCCTGAGAAAAGGCACAAGCCCAGAATGAATTTGTGCTGTACAGAATGCATAGCAAGTGCGCAAAAATACATTTGGGTTTCACTTTGAGAGTTCCTCATTACTTTCTTCTTAGGAGCATTGGAATGGAAAAAGGGGGAAAAGAAGGGGACACCCTCATAGATAAACCTGAGTAGTCCTGTTACAACCTTTTCCACTTCATCTCCTCCTGGAATGGGCAGAGCCAGCAGCACCGTGGCTCTGACCGGATCTTACCTGGGAGGCAGCAGCCATCCCCAGCACCCAGTCCAGCCCCAAAAACCCTACACAGCAGGCTTGGTTTTCTGGAGCACAGGTAACAGCCTTTCCTTTGATTTCCTAGGGGAAAAAGAAGAGACGAACACGGGAAAAGCAGCAAGATTCCAACTCAGGTAAGTGCATTCAGCCTGGCAGCTGTCCCTGCTTCCCTGCTCAGATGGGAGAATCTGAAGCAGTTGTTGTGTTCTACCATGTTTTCTTTTATTCTCCTGAGCATAACTAGAGAAATATGCATTCATTATTTTTTTAAGACATGGTAAATTAATCTTTCTGTGACTTTTTAATAGACATTTTGGATTTAGAACATAGGTAGTGTGTAAAAACTGAAAAGATTGGATTTTGGCAAATGTATAATAACTTCATGTAAACTACCACTAAACTTTTTCTGTTGAAAACATCTAAGGTGAATGTCCCCATGAGACCTACAGATGTTATTAACTAAAGAAAACTCCTCTCAAATGCATCCATATTGTATGTGGGATGAAATTTGTGACAGGACTGAAGATCATTCATGGGGCTACCCCAAGTTTGGTTGTCATTTCAAAGTAATGTAGAGTTGAAGCAAAGGCACACTAAACCCCAGCACCTGCTGCTTCCCTGTTCCACCCTGTTGATTAGAAAAGTCCCTTTTGACAGACTTCAGCTGGTCACAGACATATTCCCATCATCCAAGCCTATTCATGTGCTGATTTCTGAAGTATTTCTGCCATCTCAGGAATAAATATTATCTGTACCAATAAGTATTAATTATAAAGGGAATCATTATCAAGAGATGTGTCCCAATAATACCTTCAGTTTAATTAACAGTGTTGATCTCATTTAGTGCCAAGTCTGATAAGAGGAATACAAGCTTTTGAGCCTTTATGTAGAGTGCATTGTATATTTTTATATATCCATATATATGCCTTGTCTGTGCAATACAAAAATTATTATTTCGCCTGTTACACTAAAAACCAACTACTGGTTGTACACAACGAGACTTTGATGGTGTTTGAAAGAGAGGCTGAATCCAGCCCAGAAATGTGCTGTTCAAATCTCATTTACGGCACTAGAGAAAAACATGATGTGCCTGAAAGTTAACACTTAATGAGTTAAAAGTTAACACCTTCACCCTAATGAGTACCATAATTATACAGTAAAACAGTGATGTTTTAGGAAAGGCCATGGAGAACAGCTTTTCCACTAAATCTGGAAGGGGTATGATGGGGGACAGAGTGCAATACCTGGGCTTAGGTCTCCTTGGTGCTAACTCTGCTTTCAGCCTGCTTCTGCAACGTTTCCTCCTCTTTTCTTGGTGCGCAGTCCCAGTCGCTGGCAGCCCTCAGAGCTGCTGGAAAAGCAGGGAGCTGGTAAGGATGCAGATACAGGAATCAGGCATCGCCTCCAGGATTCGGCAGCTTTTACAGACTTAAGAAATTTGAAGAGCTGTGAATTTCCCTGTAATTGCCCGCATTTCTCAAAGCTGTTTCCCAAACCACCTCCAGCTCAGTGATCACTGATATTTGCCTAACGATCACTTTTTTCCAGGTGGTACCATCGCCATTCTGTAGCCGAAAATAATGGGATTGTAGTCTGTTAGTCGTGTGTTAAAGTGGCTAAAATGATGTTGCCTCTTTTCTTCCTCGTGCTCCTCCTCCTCTTTGTGCCTCTGCCTTGCCCACTCTCCGCCGCGCATGCTTCTGTGTTCAGATCCTGCCTCTCCTAAGAAATGCAGAGCTCGCTTTGGCCTCAACCAACAAACGGACTGGTGCGGCCCATGCAGGTGTGTATCGGCATCTCCTCGCTGCTGGGTGTTCCCGGGACAGTGGGGTCAACTCCAGGTGTTCCCTCACAGCCAGCCCAGCACCAGCCCAGCTCAGGCAGGGATGGGGTGTGCTCTGGGCATCCTCAGGAATTTTCTGAGCTGAAAGAGACAGGCTGAACTCTGGGGTTTTATCCCTTCTGGGGCAGTGTTGGTTTAGTGCTATCCATATTCCTCAGCTGATAGACTTCCCTGGTCTTAAAGGCTTATTTCCAGGATGGAGACCTCTGTGGCCCTGACATGAGGCTTTTTTTCCTCCATTAGTGTTTTCCAATCACATAAGTGGCACCCAAGGGCCAGCGGTGAGGATTTAATGGGTTCCTTTTTCCTATTTATACTGGGCTAAGCATGTATTACAAGATCCAGCTCTTCCTGAGCCTTAAATTTTGCAGTACTCACCATGGGTGGGATGGAACAGCCTCAAACAGTAAAACAGAGCAGTGTTGTGCCCCTCAGGCTTCCAGGGATGGATTTGGATGGGCAATTGTAAAGTTCAGTGTATCAACCAAGTGCTGCCATGCTCAGAGGCTGCAAAGGCAGCCAGGCAGAAAAAGCTGCTGAGAGCTTCTGGATCTGGGTGCCAGAGCACAGAGAGACTCCATCTCATACAGAGGTCTGCAATTTTCAGTTTTACCCCAATTCATTGAGGGAAGAGGTGGAACTAAAGTACTGCTTGACATGCTCACGTCACCTTGAAGTGACTAAAATCATTTAGTTGACCCAAATCTTGCCCAGACCTTGCTGCAGCCCAAGCTCCAGTCCTTGTGGCTGAGCCCCACATGAGCTCCCCTCCTGCATCTCAGCATGCCACAACAGCAGAGCTCCCTGCTTGCCTTTTATTCCCTGGGTAGTGTCATCAAGCACTATTTTTCAATTGATTAAGAATGCAGACAGAGCTCCCTTAGTGTCTCTCCCTTGAATGTCCAGAGGTGGCTGCTGGAGTGCCCCATGCCCCCTGCAGCTGTGCCACCAGGCAGTGCCCCATTCTTTCAAGAACACTTCCTCCACCTTCCCTCTGCCTCCACTCCAGCTCTTAATTCAGCTTCTCCTCTGCATGGCTTCCCAATTAACACAGATTGCTGGAGTGCCTGGACACCTTGGCATGCTCTTCTTGTATACCCTGTGTAACCAAGCCCTGGTCAGCCAGAGCTGCTCTGCAATTCCTGAACTAACATGCTGCTGCCACTCAGGGAATCCTGTCCTATGTGCTCTGCTCACCTGTAGAAAACAGTTTCCCCAGAAGGATTTCCACCACACAGGAGAAGTTAACTGGTTATGACTAGGTGTTCCTTCACTAAAGCTTTCACACTTCTCCCCCATACCCTGGACAAACACTCCAGGGTGCTGTAGTTTCCAAAGGGAGAGGGATAAACCCCTTTAGTTGTGTAACACCCACCTCAGCACAACCCATGGACTGGGCCATTATTAGCAGTCTGTAGTATCACATCTGCTTTTTCCCCCCTGTTACTTTAAATCAAATGAATCAATGATCACATTCCTATAATCTTAAACAGGTCCTTGAAACTCTGTCCTGCAGCTACTCCCAAGATGTCTGTGGGAAACACAGCCCGTCCTCAGGCTTGTCTCTGGGGAATTACTACCCATGGAAAATACCCTTGTGTTAAAATCTCGGTTCAGCTGAGCTGTTGTGTTTCCTATTGCATTAATTGGGTCACCACAGCTAACAATGGCACTGACAGCAGTATAGTACTGCTCTTGCTCAGATCCAGTGCAAGTCATGTTAATAAACATTCTCACACTGTCTGGTTTTTCATTGGGAAGATCAAAGAAAGGTGTGTGCCCACGTTAGCGAGTTCTCCATTTGATCCATTTTACTCAAATGAAACAGCCAAGGCAGGGAGCTGGGTGGGAGATGTTCTTTTACCTGTTTTAGCAGAGAAGTCTCCAGCAGAGGAATTGTCCCTTTGATACTATTAAGGTGACATCTTGAGAGCTCTTTTGTTTGAGGATTTGTATTGACGTGCTCAAGGACCCAAAGCAGGTGACATGAGGGAGAGACCAGCTCAACAGAGTGAAGACAAGATAGTGTGAGGGACTGACTCTGGACTGCCAAGGGTAGTTAAAACAATCCAGATGTACAAGGTGACACCTGGGACTTGGGATAAATACTGAACAGAATTGTCACAGGAACAGCTACAGCAAGAATGATGTGTGACTTGTATTTTTGATACCCCCAAATCATAACATCCAAACAAGTGGGGAACCTGAGTGTTTTCTTCCAGGAGGGATGAAGGGAGGCTGGTCCCTGCTCTCAAGTGCTGCTGCCTTAGGGACCCAGCAGGTTTCTTGCTAGAAGAGCAGGGCTGGAGGAGGAGAGCTGCCTCCAATGGGTACTGCCCTGTAAAAACCCCTCTGGGTCAGTAAAGCCATCCCCAGCTGATGAGCTCTATCACACCCCACAGAATGGAAGCATGGAACTGAGTCTGTCACCACTGCAGGACCATTCATATCCTTTTGCCAAATCTCTCTCCCCAGTCTCTGCCCACATTGCATTTTATGCCTATACTCCTCTTCCCAAGGGACAGGTCATAGCAAACATTTCCTGTCCAGGAACCCCACAGGCTGAAGTGTGTTTGATAGCTCTGTCAGGGTTGATTTCCCCTTAGCTCAGTGAGCAGTTTAAAGGTGATCTGCCCTCCAAGGAGCAACAAGAGTCCTCTGAAGGCCTCAGGACTGTTCCAACTTGCAGAGCAGGACCTCAGATGCCCTCAGACCATATTGTTCAAGCCAGTCCCAGGCCATTTCCTTCCCTTTTTCTGAATGGCTGCTGAGGACTTTCTGTTCAGCTGCATCTCTGAGTTGTCCTTGGAGGTGGCGAGGTACACTCAGATGCAGAGATAACTCAGAGCAGAAAAGAGGAGCTGAGAGCTAAGGCCAGGTTGAATGGTACTTGGAGCAACCCGGTCTAGTGAGAGGTGTCCCTGCCCATGACAGGGAGGTTGAAATGGGATGAGCTTTAAGGTCACTCCTAACCCAAACCAGTCTGTGGTTCTAAGTATATATATAATCTAAGATGATACTGTGCCCAAGGCTAGAAAAGTGTTGGGAAATGGGCTCTTGGAACCTTCAGATTTTGGGATGAGAAAAGCTGAGTCTGATGTGAAGGGCAGTGTCCCAGCAGGGCACAGCCTGGCACTGCTAAGCACAGGGGTGCTGACCTGTCCTGTGATACCAGTGCACACGAGTGTCCTGTGGGCCCTGCGTGGGCTCTGCAGCAGGCGGGGAGAGGATCCATGGAGGAGGAATGCTTTAGTCCTGAACTCGTGAGAGCCAGACACCCACATAGCCTCCCAGAATTCGAGCAATGGGGGCAGTGGCTGGTGAGGAATGACCTCATGGGTTGGATTTTTATTATTCTTTTGATTTTTTTTTTAATGGTTTGGAATGTTTATTATTATTTATATTATTTCAAATTTTTATTGTTTAGCTTTTTATTATTATTTTCATTTCATGGCTTTGATAATATGATTATTTGGGGTTTTTTTTCCTTTTTGCTGTTTTCATTTTTATGACTGCATTTTGATTTTTACCCCTGCCTGTTTCATGCCCTCCTCCTCCTCCTCTCCCGCTGCGGCCGAGCCCTTTCGGCGTGCCCCGCAGGCGCCGCCTGGCGGTGTCCTCGCAGCCCTGCAGCGCCGCCGCCATCGCAGCCCCGCGGGGAGAAGGGGACGGCGGATTCGCGGGAGTGCCGGGACCTCCCGTTCTCACAGAGGCTTCTTTCCGCTGTTCCAGGAGGAAAAAGAAGTGCATTCGGTACCTACAAGGAGAAGGACGCTGTGCCAGCCCAATTTCTTCCGATGGAAGTGCTATAGACTCCCCTTCATCCCCACCGGACCCACTCCGATGCATCCCCTCCGCCTTCCCATCAGAGCAGCTCGCAGCCCCCGCCGACCCCGCGCATCGCGACCAGCCCGACCCCTGCCCCGTGTCCGCACACCTCCCGCCCACCTCCG
>JAHLSL010000025.1:9673102-9686156 GCA_025920805.1 Petroica traversi | reverse complement strand
CGCCCACCTCCGACCCCTCCAGACCCGGCGCCCGGCGGTCCTCGGCGCCCGCCACGTCCCCGTCCTACAGCCGCGCCTCCTCGGGGACATAGTCCCTCGCCAGCCGCCGGGCACTCTGCTCGTCCACCTGGTTCCGCTGCCCTTGGACGAGGACCAGAGACCCAGCCAAATCCCCATCTCACTGTAAAACATGCAAAGTTTGGCCACAGGATGACTTAAGGATGACGGAAAACTCTTTTGGTTGGGGATTTTTGGAGGGGAGGGGTGATAAAGATAGAAAAGCGATTTAAAAAAAAAAAAAAAGGTAAAAAATAAGTACTTGCCAAAATTTAAAGTGCTGATGAGTAAACAAGCCTTTTGTCCCTGCCCTGTGATGCTTTTTTTTTTTTCTTTTTTTTGTTTGGGGTTTTGTTTCGGTTTCTTTTTTACTGCATTATCTCCAAGTGTGGCAGAGAGTAGAACCACGTCCCCAGCTTACTGCTGTAGGTGGTAGGTGCTGTCAGCCTTAACCTGGCTTTCACTCTCTGCCCTCTGAGCTGCTTGAAAGAGTAGTCACTCACAGATCACTCACAGCCTTTCTACACCTAGGAGCTGGAAAAGCTGGAATAGGAGCATTTTTAAAAAACTCTTATGTCTGAAAAGTAAACATGGCTATGCCGGCATTCTAATCTGAGCGGGTAAAAGAGAAATTAAATATTTAAACCAATGAGGTGAATTGTTTTAACTTCGTGTTTGAGAACAGGAGGAGGATGTTTACAGGTAACAGGTCCCTGTGCAGACGTGTCCCATTCCACGGTTGTACAGCACGGCAGAGGGAAAGGGAACACCAGCCAAGCAAAGGAGAACCGTCAGGCCACTGGAAGAGCTCATGGTTGCTCAGGGCATCAGTCAGGTGCAGGGTCTGCTCTGCTGTTAGGTATTGTCCTCTGCAGATGTGGATGGCCAGAAATCCCACCAGGCAGGCTGGGCCTGAGGACTCAGTCTGTTGGTTTTGTGGCTCTGATTGAGCTCAGCACCTTCCCAGCAGTGAGCACGGCAGGGCATGTGGGGAGCCAGAGCCCAAGCAGGCTGGCCAGGGGCCCAGGATCACAGTAGCCCAGGGTACTTTCTCTGAGTGGACAGGGGGAGGTGTGAGCTCTCCCGTTGTGGGGCAGTGTGGCAGCAGAGCAGCACTCACTGCCCTGCTCTGGGCTGTAGGCATCCATCTGTACATATTCTCAACGAGATAAGAACCCTCTTTTTCATGATTCAGTGTAGAACTTCTTTTTAAAACTTATTCTAGCCTTTTCTAAAACATTCTCCCTCCACCCCAATGACAATGCCAAATGTTAATGTATTCTCTCCAGCTTGAAAATGTTTACCAGTTTCTGGTATTGTATTTATATTTTGAGTCTGATCAACAAAAAACACTGTGGATGGATTATTATCTCCATCAACTGATGTAAATCCCAAATAATGTCAAGTTCTGGATCTACTTCAGGTTTACAGTCTTCTCAGAGACCACAGTGTAGTCCAGTACAAACCTTTTTTCCTGTTTGAAAGAAATATATTTCAGATTGCTAAAGAGAAAAATGACACCATACAGAAGTAGAGGGGGCACTATTTTTTTCCTACTTGATAGATGGGTTCTGGAGTACTGAATACAAATGATGTAGTAATATTATTGTAGAACTGCAAGAAATTTAAGATGTCCTTTATAATGTACAAACTATTTTTATATTTTTTTCTTAATACAAAAAGACAAACCATAATTTTTTATATTGGATTAAACATAACTTTTAAACCAAGTTTATGCTTCACAGATTTAAAATTAATAAAAAAAGCCAAACCTAACTGGCCTGTAGAGCAGCTTTGGGTTTAGTCCTTTTATTTAGATAGTTTTGCTTATAGTGTGTAGTTTTTTTATTTTTTGTTGTAGTTTAGGAGATTGAAACCTATTCCTTTATTCCTCTCCTGTGTAAATGTAACTTCAGAAGCACTGACAGAAAGCTGCATGCACAAACCTGACAAGTTTGCAAAGAGTCATTTGGATGTTTGAATCATTTTAACCCTTGGAGAAGTAGCATTACCCGATCAAATGCCAACTGTACACATATGAACTGACTGCACTCAGAGGGTTAATTACATAGCACTAGATCAATATGCAATCTGCTCATTTTAAATTATTTTAGCAAGCTTAGCCTTCAGCATGCTGCAGGGCTGAACAGAGGAAATTGGTAGACCAGACCTGACATAATTTGATTTTCAAACAAACAAAAAAAAAACAGCTTTAAAATATGGCTGTGTCTCAACTCATCATTTGTCACTCTGAGACCCTCTGCTGTAAGGTGCTGCACAAGTGTCATCTACTGGAAACACCACAGATGACAGACCAGCCACCACAGTCTGGCATACCCCATACTGGGTGTTTGGCTGGTGTAACTTAACCCCAGTCTGCTGTTGCATGGTTGGATGGCAGATGTATCTTAGCAGCAAAGCAAAGACAGGTAAAAAGAAAAGGCAGATGCATCTAAATAACACCAGAGGAAATTCCAGGGAAAGCCCTGATCAGTATTAAACTGGCCAAGGCACCCAAACCAGCCCTCATTCATTTCACTCCCTGGGACTTTCACCCACTTATTTCAAGGCTCCTCTGGCCCCTCCATTGTGTTGTGAGTCCCTGCCTTGATCAGCAAAAGGCTCATCTGCATTACTCACTCATCTGCCTCCTTTCACCATTGATATTCCAACTGATTCTGCAAAAGCTCCTTAGTGACACCTAATACCCCCTTCTGCAGGAGCCCCCCTTCCCTGCGCCCTCATGGCATGGAAGCATTTTCAGAGCCCCAGAGCTGGAGCAGTCACATCCACAGTGTTGCTCTGCCTGTGCTCTGCTCTATTCGTACAGGTATATGGTCAGACCTTACCCTATGCTTCCAGCTACTACAGGATAAACTCAGAATATCTACTTGTGATATACTGTACTCAGTTTATACTGAGGTAACTGAGAAAATGTCATTATTTTTATTCCAAAACAGAAAAGAGATACATACAGGCTGCCCATTTCCAAGACAAAACAACATGACCAACTTCTCTTCCATGGCCCCACTGCTGGTAACCAAGGTCAAAACAAAGTTACTCTTACCAATACCAAAAATGTGTCTTTAGAACTGCTATATGGAAGTGTTGCTATTTTGTGTTAATACTTCTTAACAGAAAAAATACTTCACCCTTAAGATTTTATCTCAACAAGAAATTTTTTCTAGTTATTCTACAGAGTTTTAACTCTTCCTGAAATACATATCTGAATTCCTGGAATCAGTCTGAATGTAGAAGTCATGGAAGTACCACTTCATTAAAACAAGTAAAGCCACTGTATGTGTGTAGGAGGGATAAATGTTTTGCAGCTGTACCTTCATTTGTCCAATGACTATCGATCATTTGTTGTAATTTTTTTTACTTCACTGAGTTTGTATTTTTTGGCTTTTATGTTCAAAGTATGTTTATAGCTTTATAAATAAAATAATTGCCAGACTGGCTGTTCAAAAGAGGCCACTGGAAGTTATAATGCTATCAAACTCTCAAGTAGCTATTTCTTAGCATTCAAGAGAATTCCTGCTTGCTTTTGTTTTTTCCCTTCAGCTGTTTGTACGTTTCAATAATTTTTAGAATAGCTGCCATTAACCTTCACTGGGTAAGACTGAAATAGTAAGCCAAGGGTACAAAGAAAACTTTTTTCTACAACTCCTACTGACACCCAGCCTTCTCTCTCCTCTCCCTACCCCCACACTTAATCCCTTTATCCAAAAGAAGCCTGATCCTTGATCATGCACTGACTTTAAAAAAAGTTAGGGAAGCACAATACAAGTTAAACAGCAACAGAAAGTTTAACAGTGAGAAATCAGTCTTTCCTGCTTTCTAGAATTTCAGAGTACACAGCCAATGACTGTTACAGCAGCAAGGAGCAGGTTCAGCTGAAGCATGGAACACAGGCAGCAGCCACATGACAGCACAAAGTCTCAGCACCTTCTCTACAGCTGAGCACTAACATTACTGGAGTCAGTAAGACAACTGAAAGATTTAAAAAAAAAAAAAGAGTCTTCATGCTGAGATCCCAGCCAGGCAGCTACAGAAGTTGAGTCTGGCTGGAGTCCGAGTCAGTACTACAGGAGAATTTCAATAAGAGAAACTAAGTTGTATACAATCCTAACTACCAAGACTACTGAGAATATTACAAATCCACCAAAGCCACACAATGCCTTGAGCACACAGACCAGCCCTCCCCTACAGGTGCCTCAGTGCAAACAGCCAAGTGTCACAACCTAGGGCTTCAGCAGAGGCTCCACCACTGCATGCTTTAACAGTGCAACTCAGGCTTTGGGGCAGCTGCTCTTGCAATTCCAAAGCTGCATCCCAGGTGTGGATATGCAGGCACAGCACAGTCAGAGCAGTGCAATGAGGAAGATAAACTGTCTTTGTCTCTCCCTAACCCTACAGCACCATGAGGCATTGTGCAAGGCAGTGGCTGTGACAAACACTGACACTGGGCTCATGACAAGCACCCAAAGGAATTTACAAAGGCTGCTGCCACCAAACACTTCCACCAGGCTCCATAATAGCCACGGTTTGGGGGGGAGGGAATGAGTGTACTCTGGAACACTGGACACACAGATGGATTTATTTCTTGTAAGAATCCAGCTTAAGCTGAATATTAACTGCAAACATAGCCACAGAAATTACATCAGATTTTCCTCTAGTAGCACTTTTAAACTAAGGTGCATTGTTTGCAATAAAGGCTGCTGGAAAGGCTTCAGCATGTCCAAGCGTAGCAGTGGAGTTTCTATGCCCACTGGCAATGTCTAATACACCCAGGTAACACACAGCAGCACAAAGGCAGGCCCCACAACATCCTGAGAAAACAGATGTGAGGAGCAGCTCTATCCAAAGCATGGGTCTGAATGCTGCTTTAGAGCAAATTCTGAATGCTTTCATAATTGTTACATCCAAAGTTTAGGTAATCTTGGTAAGCCATCAAAAAAATCTCTCTGGATATTTAACCATCACCCAACATCATCTCAAAATTGCCCACCATGTCTGACTAGTACCCCGAATTAGTCTTTTTTTTAAATTTTACATCTGTTCTATTTCAATTAACCACTGCCTCAATGCTATTATTTCTACACTCAGTAATAACTGACAGTAAAGTTGCCTAGTTTCAAATAACTAGAACCATTTGCAAACAAAAGTTTAAAAGCCCTTTATTAATTCAGAAGTGAAACACCAATATTTCAAGTGAGATAAGTATGTTTATTAAGGTTCATTCTACTCTAAGGTTTATACAGAGAATGGAATGCAATACAAGCTAAGAGCACACCTCAAAGATCTACCACACAACCATCCCCTACTCCCTATAAGGGAACTGTAAAAAAAAAAAAAAAATCAGAAAACCAGTTACTGTTTAACTAGCTGCAAGTGGCTTTGTCCAAAGAAGTTAAGCTTGATATTGCATTAGCTTTGTATGCAATAATTAAGTCTCTACAAGCTGAAGTATCACATACAGAGGCGTAAGATTTCTTGTGGACACACAAAACCATGTTTTCAAGAGCTACATCACAAGGGTCTTAAAACTGCCTAAAAACCAGCCACTAATGGCATGCACAGGTCAATAATATTAACTTTGGTAAAGTCAGTCATTTTTGGTCAGATCTGGATTCCACTTTAACATGTATAAAGAAAACACCCATCCTGTGCATAAAGCAACACACTTTATTTGCTATCATGTAGAGGCAGGTCTTCAAGACATGGCTGAAGTATTCAAATTTAACTGTCAGGAGCTTGTTTAGTTCTAAATCACATTTACACTAGTCTATAAGGCAAGACTAAAAGGACAAGAAAGTGGTCAAATATTTAATTATTTCTTTTAAATGCAGGACAAGAACCATCTTGAAAATTATATAGCTTTAAGTAACACTAACTTTTTCCCCACAATGTCTTTGCAAGAAATCCAGTAACTTTTTTTACATTATCTAGTTCCCCAACTCCCCTAAGTTCTGGTTTTTCTTTCTGAAGTTATCAATACCCTGTAAAAGCATGTGTTTTGCCCTTCTTGAGGAAGAAGTCATAGATGTCAATCCTTAGACTATACCTGGACTTCAATAGTTTAAAAGTGTAATGAAAATTATAACCTTAAGTGCTGCTTCCCATACAGAATCCACACTTAGTTCAGTTTTATTCATTGCAAAGTAAAAAGACATCCAATTACACTATTAAAAACTCAGAGATTTAGATCTGTACTCAAAAAAAACACTACACATGCAAAGGGAACAACATCCTGCTAACACAACTTCATTTGCTGCTGCATTTGTCTAATATTAACAATTATGAACAGGGCAGTGCAACTAGTATTTGGAACAATCCTTACAGTGTAAGAGTGTCAGGCACAATACTTCATTTCTCTTCACACCACTGGTTCTCTTTACGTACCTGGAAGAGCAGTTTAACTGTTAGTATGTTGCAGTGAAATTTTAAGTCTTTAAGGCTGTAAATACCCATAAGCATTCAGAATTCTTCACTGCAGGAAGACAAACTTGGAACAGCTTTAGTTTTTCCACACAGGATTTGCAATTGTAAAGTCCATCTTCCAAACTGGCCTGTTAACCAATATAAGCCAGGTTTTTCATGCCTGCGTTTGATCAAAGCTGAAATTTTCTGACCAAGTAATGCAAGTCTAAGCTGTTTGTTTCACGACACAGCATTGAAAAGATACCCAAGTCTACAACTAATTGCCTTCTCTTGAAACCAGGCATCTTGCTCTGCTTTTTCCCAACTCTGCCATTTTTCAGTTGGTTTGTTGGTCAAGTTTTAAGATCAATGAGTTTGTTACTTAGAGAGCCCAAACTTACCTTTCCAGCCACATGCAGCAATACATCTTCAGCATTCCTACTACAGCCCCAAACCAGCAAACTAAGGCTGCCACAAACAATCCTACATGCCTTCTTATTAGACATGTTGGAGCTACAAAAAAATCAATACACTTGTTTTGACTTTTTCAGATAATGGGCTGCAAGCACGGCAGACACCAAAAGTACTCTGCTAGTAGCATCCCAGTTCTGAGGAGCTGATGCATTAGTTTACATTTATTGGTAACAAGTACGTTGTACCACAACTTAAGTTAGAAGCACCACACAGTAATTCAGCACCAACAGCCAGTTCAATCATAACTAAACTCAGATCAAGTACCTGTGCTTCTTCCTCTTCAGTGAAGTCATTCTTAATATTGAATGTCTTGCGAATTTCTTCTGGAGTTTTCCCCTTGATCATGTTTGCCACTGTCTTGCACGTGACATCCAGCAAACCTTTGATGTCCAAGTAATTTGCAGCCTGTAAAAGAGATTACGAATTTAATGTCTCCATATCAATATTCCGCCTCTGTAGATGCACTACCAAAGTTAAGTTTACACTGAAATTGTAGAACAGTGTTTGCAAACAGGTCATCTCCACTTGGAGAAGCTTCTAGCTATAACCTTCAAGGGACAGTACCTAAAACCTGCTTGCCAAACAGAAGGTAGCCTTTTGTACCATGAAAAACAATCCTCCTACTCCTCCTTTTACAAAGAGCTTTCAGAAGTCTGCAAATATCCAAGACCCTTACCAAGTCAGGTAATTTTGGCTCACAGGTCCATACAAGGTTCAAATTTTACCAGTCGAAGTTCAATTTTCATTTTTATGAAATTTCCAGAACTCTATAACTAGAAATAGGCCCTCAACTTGGACTTTAGAGTCACAAAAATAAAAGACAGTGCTATTTAGAAAATTATATTGATTAATGAGCGAGCATAGATTAATGCCAATATTAGGCTAACAAGCATTCCAACATCTTCAGCAATTGTAGCCAATATCTACCAGAACCACCTACCCTCCCCACATCCCCCATTCCAATGAAGAAATAACTCAAGAAGCATAAAGGCTTCATTTCTCAAGTGCATACCAGAGCTTCACTTCACATGCACAGCCTTTGCATTTCTTGAGGACACTCACCAGGATAAGTTCAAAAAGTGTTCCTTGGTCTACTTTCAGAAACTCCTGATCCCACACAGGGATGTCATCTGTTCTCTTTTCTTTGTTCTCATCATCCTCAGGAGGAGGTGGATCATCCTTGTGATGGGTGCACCACTGAATCACCTAATTATGGTTTTGATAATAAAGTTTTATCCAGATTATTCTCCTATTAAACCCCAACTATAACTCAACTTTATTTTGGAAGAAACTTACCCTTTTCTCTAGATTAACATTAAAATCCTGTATGAACATGCTCAAACCCCAGTATTTTTGTTGATCCCCAATCCCAGAATACAACACCTTTCAGGAATCCAAACTGAGTTAGTAGCATGTTAATTACTTAATCTTAAAAGCCAGTTGCTGGTGCTATAAAGTTATTAGTCCCTGTGCTAACATACATGAGCTGTACAAAGAAAATCTAAACCTCATTTTGCTGTATTTAATCTGTTTGCAGAAACATACTTTGTATTAAGCAGACCACTGCACAGGGAAGAGTGCAGAGTAGTAATAGCTACCAGCAGGTCACATTCACCCCAGTACAAAGTTCAGCCAACAAGTTGCCTTTAATGTTGATTTGGAGTTTGTTTTGTTTTTTGTTTTTTTTTTAGTTTGGGAACATGCAATCTCATGACCCAGACAAATAAAATGAGCAGGGATCTACTGCAAGCAAGATCCTGTTCCATTTCACCAGCCCGGGAGACTTCACAAGTTTAAGTTATTTATGTACACTAGGCAATAATTCCTAACCCTGTATCTACTATAAAACAGTCACAATAGTTTGGTGCTTACTTTGGCACAGCTCTTTCCATTTGAAAGTATAAGGCATCTTGGACACCATACAACTAAACTTTTCCCCCTTGACCCAAAGGCCATGGTCTGTTAATCAATGTTACACCACCAAGTGCACACAATGCCTCTTAAGCACAGTCACTGCCACCCAGACACAGCGACTGCCACTGCCAGTCACTCTCACCACTGCCTGTCCCTTAATCCTATCCCCAAACACTTGCATCTCATAAACAGCTACCTCAGTTCACGGAATCCAATTAAAATCAGTGCTTTAACACCATGAAGCGCCAGTGTGCACAGATGCCTAGCACCACTTCAGCAAGCCTGTCTGGCCTCCAGCTGCTGTTCTAGGTCACCTCGTATGTCCTCTGCCAATACTTGCCTGCAAGCCTCAGCCCACATGCCCATGTTCATGCACTTTGATTTGGTTAAGCTTGTAGCACATGAAAATATATTCTAACTAATAGTTCATAATACCCAACTCGATAATGAATTTCACATTTCTTTACTGCTATGCAGCACAATCACTTTCATCATCTTACCTTTTTTAAGATGGCTGCATTTACATTTGGAAGAGGGACCGGGTCATCATCACCTTCATCATCCATTCCCAAATCTAAAAATGGAAAGATAACTCAGCAATTGGCAAACAAAACCATTTACTGAACTGGGTGCTTCACCGGATTCTTCACTCTTTTGACAGCACTGAGGCTGAATGATTGGTAACAAAAGACCTCTAAACTGTGAAGTCAGGAGCTTTTGGAAGGCTTTTCTGGAGCTATGGCTGCATCCTAGATTGTACCAAGTAGAGGTTAAGTGGCTGATAAGGCTGCCTTATCATCTACAAACCATCAGCTAAGCAGTCACTTGCTAATTCAGTGTTCTGAATATGAATTCAAATGCTGAACAAACTGACAAACATTTGTGTATTCTCTCCACTTACAGTTTCAACCCACAAGTTCTCACTGAGGGCTCCCATTATGATTAAATAAGAATTCAAATCTACTGTGATAAATAGACACAGTGTCTTGTCCTCTGCATGAGCAGGAAATACTGTACCCACAGAAGTGCTGCTCTCTGGCTCTGAATCACTTGCACTGATCCTGTACCAGCTGAAGAAGTTCACATGGCAAGACAGCAGCACAAATCCTTCCACCAAAAGACTAATTTATAAAGCATGCTTCCAACACACCTTATTTTAAAAGCTTGTCAGCATGCTCCCGACAGATTTGAATTTGTCCCCTTGATATCATCAAGGAATCAAAGTAAAAATTAGGAGAAAAATATAATTAAAGTTTCAACTTGACACACAGAACAAACACCATATTAGTCATCTTTGATTAGATAATGTGCTTTATTACCCAAATGCTAATAGTTGGGTGATACCTTAGCTGTCAAAGACACCTTGTAATTAGTTATTTAATTAAGTAACAATGCAGACATTCACTCATTATATGCACAGATAAGCCAACTCTACATCAATGAACTTAATTTTTAAGGACATATGACCATCGTCACTCATCAAAAATTTGTACATGATAAAAATCATTTACTTCTGTATTTAGACAAGTCCATTACTGTTGTTATCGGTGGAATTAACACTACTTTTTTGTTTGAAATTACTCCACAGATTTAGAACTGAAACAATGCCATTAAAAGATACAGAAATAATTCAAGCCATATCTGAAGTTTAGTCAATCCTGCTTGACTTGTCACCATCACCTCTGAACCAGCAATTTCATCTGTTAGCAGAAGATCGATATTTCATTGGTGGTTCACCGGTGCTCAGTACAACCCAACCTTTCAGCTCTTCCCCTCTCAGCTGCAGCACCCAACACACAAAACATTGACTGATGCTCAGTCACCTGCACTGAAAAGGCATTCCACCTGTACTAGCAGAATGGTTCTCTCCCAGGTTAGAAAGAGGCAAGTTTATGGTGCCCAGATTACACACTTCGCATGAATAACTTTCCTCTATCTCCAGCTGAGTGTCACTAAACACCAGCAGTGACACAGCTCCTGCAGGAGAAAACTGAGAACTGTGCATCCTAATGCATTCCATTTCCTATTTGTGTTGCTAGCCATGTTCAACAGCATCTTATTAACAGAGTAAAAACATTCAACACCTGACATAATTCAACCTTAGTTTTACTGTTCTTTTAAGGTGCCATGACCAAGCAAAGACTTACATGCAAGAGCATAATAACTACATGTACAGAAATAACTGTTTCTAAGTTAATTCCTTAATACATCCAAGAACTAGAAAAACCACCAGTAAACAATGAGGATTTGCACTAGAGAGATTAGATGGTTTGCTCTGTATGCCAGCCATCTGGCAGATTTCCCCTCCCCCACCTCGAGTTCTTTTGTTTCAAATTTATGTCAGCAGGAGTCAGACCTAAGTATTTATCCCAAATAATTTAACAGCATTCACAAGCTCTCAATACAGGTTTCACATCAGCTCTTTATTGCATTGATTTATTACCTCCGACTCCATACAAGTGGAATTTACATTCTAAGACTGGTTTGTGTGATTAAATAAAGTAAATTTTTAAACATTATTAATATTCTGTTTGCTTAACTCTCACAAAACTGAAGTAGACCATAGGCAAGGCAACTTGCTGCTTCTGTTTTACTGGCCTCCCTACAAACACTCTTAATCAGGGCTTTTTACAAGAGCACATCCACTCAGTTTCAGTCAGAACAGCAAGAGTTCCAGCTGTTCTGGCAGGAGACAGCAAGTTGCTCCATAGACCTGGGAATCCTTTTTCAGCACAGTACCAGCTTGTCTCCTCTGGTGACAATTCCTGTCCACAAGCCTTCCTCAGGGTCTCACACTCTTACCTTCCAGCATAGTCTTTATAGTCACAGACTGTTTTGCAATTTCCACATCAACTTCGAAGATTTCTCCATCTGAACTCTGCAGTTTAATTGAAGGCATCTACAAGAGAAGGACAGTTATTTCCACACAATATTCAGCAGATGCCACAAGTTCAGCTGACTCCAAAGCGTGCATCATCTTTACTGCTGAAATTGTTTCTTCCCAACAGCAGATAGCCCAATGCCACTTAAGGCACACTCAGATTATTCACGGCTTCAATCAATGGCTCTAAATTCATTAATCCTTGTGTTTAAGAAAAAAGGGTGACTGAAGTTTAGCACTAATTTATGAGCTTTTCTCTTAATTTGAAAGCATAAAACACACCGATTAGTCAACAGTGCTTTACTTTTTCAGTACAACACTAGAGCTATCCTTCTCTTGAAAAAATTTTCAACACTTGCAAAATACCACTTGCCTTCAAACCCAAACTGCTACTCACTTTGACTGCTCAAACGATGTCAGATCTCAAAAGCAGTTTTCAAATGATAGCCTCTGCAATAGAATCATAATATTGAGGTTGGAAGGAATTCCCCTAGACAGAGTCTAGTCCAGCCTCCCTTGCTCCAAATGGAGTTAAACAGACAGGTTACTCAAGATCAAAGGCTTTCCTCCAGAAAAATTGTATTCTGAAGACATTAAAAAGCAGTAAACTTCTACAAGGAAGGCCTTCAGCACTCACTACTGCTCTTGCAAAGCAGGAAGCAAGATCAGTGCTTTGTTAGCATCTGAGATGACCACACATTTTAACAAATTTCTCAAACAAACTGTAGTAAGATCTACAATAAAGAGGCAGCAGGCTTAAAAGATGTCATCAGCAGAAACAATCAAATTTTACAAGAAAGCATCATTCCAGATATGTAACAACTCAAACCCAGAAGTAAAGCACATAACAGAGCAGTCAGGAGATTCCAACTTCTCAAACTACACATGCAGACTGTGGGGTTATCACTGCACCCAAGCCAACCAAAGGACACTATAAACACAACTGTCATTTATATTATGGCCACATAAATTTCATAAATTTGTTCTGAACCAGCTAGTAGGATGTGGTGTAAGTTCCTTTACCACTCAAAATATTTGTTAGCAGCAAACAATTGCAACCATTTCCTTTTCTTTTGGGTCCCCTAGTTACCTGCTTCAAGACCACTGAAGCATGTGTTTGCACAGTCTGCAACTACGGTGAACAGCTCTGGGAACAAAGAATTTCAATTAATTGTCAAATGTACTTTCCCTGCCAAACTTACTAGTTCCTCACAGTAGTACTTGAGCTATCAACAGTTAATTAAATAGATCACTTGCAGCAAACTTAGGTTACCTCTTTCTGAAAGCTCATCAGGGTAGTGTGGC
>JAHLSL010000025.1:9637261-9668102 GCA_025920805.1 Petroica traversi | reverse complement strand
TGTAGTGAAATCGGACGTTCAGGGTAACCCTGGCTCGCCCCAGAACGCCCACGGTGCGGGTTTTCCTTCACGAGGCGAAAGGCCGAGGTCCAGGGTTAAGTGGGGTAAGGCTGCGAGTATCTGTGGAGGCTTCCCGCAGGTAAACACGGTGAAACCCTATCGTCAGCGGCGGATGTTTTAGCCGAAAAACATCGCTGAACAAACGGCTAGTTTAAAATTGTTCCAAAACCAGACAGCCTTCGTCAAGTGGAAATACGTACTGGAGCTTTCATTGAGCAGGAAATGCATTTAGCTCTGAGAGGTGCTCACAGATCATCTGCTCTAGATGCCACCAGGAATTTCAGGCAGCTCCAGCTCAGCCTTTTAGAGCATCCCCAGCTCTGCAAGGAGCCACCAGGCCGAGGAGCAGAGCAGAACAGGGTACCCAGACACAGCCCAGGCCTCTGTGTTAGCTCAGCCCCTCCTGAGCTTGTGCCCAGCACGGGTGATAGCTGAAAGGTCACTAGTGAGTACTAAAAAGCAACAGGTACTGGGTTGTCGGGGGAAAAAAGGAGATGTGTAGGATTTTACTTTGAGGAAGGGCAGGGTATGACCCTTCCTGTTGCTGTGAGGTGTCCAGGATGCTGCGTTATGCTGTCACAGCACACACTCTGTGCTCTGCTGCTGAGCCAAATCTTGCATCAGCTCTCCATGGAAAAATGGCTTTCAAGTAGGCAAGATATTTCCAGTGACGGCACAGGATTCTAACAATTTGCTTTACTTCCAATCTTAAACAAAAAAGTTTTAAGAACCAAAAAGCATGTTTTCACATCAATGCTGAGACAGCCAGGGTGCCTCTAAGCACACTGATACCTGCAACAGCACCTCACTGCAGAGTATAGCATCATTTATAGCCTCAGGCAGCACCAGGGGAGGTTCAGGTTGGACATCAGCAAGGATTTCTTCCCTGAAAGGGTTGTCAAGCATTGGCACAGTGGTGGAGTCACCATCTGTAAGAAACAACTGGACTAAGTGCTCTGTTGTGGTTGACAAGGTGGTGATCAATCAAAGGTTGGACTTGGTGATCTTGGAGATGTTTTCCAAGCGTAATGATTCTGATTCCCAGGTTTCCCTTCCCTTGGGGTCCCAGAGAGTCCCAGGCTGTGCACCCCACAACTTAGTTAACAAATGACAGCCAGACCCAATGGAAAATATCTTCTAATTTGAAGAATTTCCCCAGGATTCAGAATATCTTAGCTGAGAATCTTGTTTTGCTCAAATCAGTAGGAAAGCCAATGAAGTGTCAAGTATATCTTAATCCCTTCCTTCCTTTGCTCCCTTCCCTTATGGTTGGAAGAGACCTTAAAGCTCATCTGGTCCCACCTACGCTGCCATGGGCAGGAGCACCTTCCATTAGATCAGGTTGATCAGGGCCCCATCCAGCCTGGCCGTGGACACTTCCAGGGGTGGGGCAGCTACAGCTTCTCTGGGCAACCTGTGCCAGTATCTATCTCACATAACAAGTGAGACTACAATTAGAAAAGTATTTAATATTAAATACCTTGTTGGTTGGGGCTGATTAACTGGAGAGATGAAAGACTCAAACAGATTCTCAGCCAGGAAGGACCTTCTAGAGCTCACCTGACAGTCAGCCTGTTCTACATCAGAGCATATCACTTAAAACAGACTTCTCTATAAATTCCAAAGAACTGTTGAAGACAACTGCCTGACTTAGGAAGCTTGCTCCATGGGCTTTAGGATGCTGAGCAGCTTGTTGGTCAGAGCAGACTTGGATACAACTCAGCAATCTGATCTGACTTTGCAGGTGAATCCCGGTCACCTCCATGGTCCCTTCCAGCCTGGATTACTGTGTGCTTCTGTAAGATATGCTCCCCTGGAACTCTTCCTAACAGCTGAGTGAGCAGCTAGGGGGGCCAGGTGATGCTTGGCAGCAGATTTGTACACTAACAGAAGTTCCTCAAAGATCCTGGTATTGAGAACCACATAAGCTCTTTGTTTGCCATTTAATGGGACCTAATTTTAAGTTTTAATTTATATGTATCTCATATATAGAGTGTGAAGCCTCCAAACTACATCTAACATGACTTTTTGATTGTACCAACTCTGCATTTACCTCTTTCTTCCTCAATCACACCATCTCATACTCCAATGCTGAGAACCACATTCAGTGCTCTAAAAACCACTGCCTTTATTTTCCTTATTATTTTTTATTTATATTAAAATTCCTTGGTTTAGAGAATCAAACAATAACAGAAGGTAGCCTGCGAAAAACATACCTACAAATACTAAATCCCCTTTCTCAGAGTTTCCAGAGACCAAGGTTTCTAATCTGGCTTGTGACAGCAAGCACAAGCTCACAGACTGCAAATCAGGCTCAGCAAAGGGGGATGGGGTTTGCTGTCTACACAAGACAAATCAAATGGAATCTAGGAACAGGCAGAAAGCTAAATTCCATGCTTAATTATAGTTCTGGATAAATTTAACTCAAAATTATACTGCTGATGAGAGTTTTATAGGTGTCTACAGCTTTCCAGAGGAGAAAATTGTGTCTTCAGTGGACTTTGAATTCTAGTGTTGAATCAGAAGTCTGGGAAAGTTAAAATAGCAGAAACACCCCAAACCCCAAAAAGCAGCAGATGGTTGTTGTAGATATGCTGTAATCATGAGACAGCACCTCCCACTGTGCCCTACATATCATACAATGAACCTCCCCAGCCACTCCAGATGTTTCCCGTTATCTGCTGTGAAAAAGCAGCTGCTGCAGCAGCGATAGCCCAAGTCCTGTGAGTCAGTCAGTATTAATGGCACAAACCCCCATTCCTGGCTAAAGAACAAGATTGCTTAAAAAAGGGGTGGCCCAATTTCAATTGTTCTGCACATAGGTAATGATTGCACTGCAAATAATCCTAAAGCTGGGCATTGCTTCCCTGAGTACAGAGAATCACTTGTATCAGCCACGGGTAAATTACAATTAAGGGCCTTTAACCACTGAGAACATGGAGGAGGAAGGGAGCAGCTTAACACCAAAGCAAATACCTGAAAAGATTGGAGAAATGGAGCTTGATTTAACGCTTAATCAGATCCAGAAGAGCTCTGACCTACATACTGGCAGCATCCCTGGGCTGCAGGCACAGCCAGTTGAGCAGCCTCATGGCCGCAGGGGAAGAGGGTTTAACGCACTGAACATGAGGGAGCAGCCTCCTGGACACAGCCCTGCCATCTATTCTACAGCTTCAGATTCCCTTCCTGGATGTTTCTCTCAGGCAAAAACTAATCTGCCTCCCCACTCTTCAGAGCACCTCACACTCCTCTTTGACAGAGAAATAGGATTTGTTTTAGCTGCTGGTGGTGATTTATCTGTGGAGATAACACACTGATTATTTTTCAATATAAATGTGATGTGGGGTTGTCAAAGTTTAATTACAATCAAGCTTGAAAGAGCTCAGCTTTGCTCAATCGACAGGTTGGAAAAATCCACAGAACTTATCTTGGATTCACTGAACCAGGTAGAGGAAGGCAGGGAGAGAGCAGGTATGGAAAGGGAGAGAACAGGTATGACCATGGAATTTGAAAAATAACCTAATTATATGTAGGGGAGAATGAGACTTGCTGCAAAAATTGTCCTTTTTTTCAGGAATACAAAAGATGAAAAACACTTCTTAAAACAAGCAGCCACATCAACAACAATTATTTGAAAATAATTTAACTGACTGGTTCAGAGTAAAACCAGAAAACATCAGAATTATTCATGTGAGAGAGAAAGACACTGCTGAGCTCAAAGGCCTGGGCCACTGTTGTTTAAAAGTCTTGGAACAATGCAGCAGCAGAAGAGAAAAATTCTTGTTCTCAGTAAAAGTCTGAAAAAGCTAATTGTATAAAAAGCTAATTATTGCATTTCCACTTCATCAAAATTTGTACTAAAGGTATCACTTTTCATACAGGTTGTACACCAGCAAAACAAAATTGTGAGTGGCAGAGCCCAGCACTTGGTTGAGAGTCCAGGTCACAGAATCAGAGAATCCTAGAATGGTTTGGGTTGGCAGGGACCTTAAAGCTCATCCAGTTCCAACACTCTGCTATGGACTAGACCAGATTACTCAAGGCTATCCAACCTGGCTGTGAACACTTCCAGGGATGAGGCAGCCACAGCTTCTCTGGGCAACCTGTGCCATGCCTCACCACCCTTATAGGCAAGAATTTCTTCCCAATATCCAATCTAGTCCTTCTCTCTCAGTTTAAAACCATTCCCCCTTGTCCTGTCACTCCAGGCCCTTGTCCAAGTTGCTCTCTAGTTCTTTTGTATCCCCTTTAGGCACTGAAAGGGGCTCTCAGGTATCCCTGGAGCCTTCTCCAGGTGAACACCACCAGCTCTCCCAGCCGGCTCCAGAGCAGAGGGGCTCCAGCCCTTGGAGCATCTCCTCTGCATGGTCTCCTATGGTCTTGTTCCAGCAGATCCACATCCTTCTGATGTTGGGAGTCCCAGAGCTGGAGACAGGATGGCAGGTGGGGATTCTGAGAGCAGAGTAGACTGACAAAACCCAATAACTAAATCCTGTCGAGCAGACATCAAGTGAGACATTTTATCAATTTCTATTTCTTCTTCTAAGACTGCTCCCATTCCCCTTACAGCAGGGATTCAAGATAGTTTTAAAAACTGAAGACAAAGAGGAGGAAGTCTGAAAATAGAAATACCTTCCTTGAACCTTTTTGCAGCATCTTTTTACTAATGTCACCCATACTTGACTTCCCAGTATCTAAACAGTGATTTTCTATCAGTTCTGCCCTGGCACTC
Organism: Petroica traversi; assembly: GCA_025920805.1. NCBI lineage: Eukaryota > Metazoa > Chordata > Aves > Passeriformes > Petroicidae > Petroica > Petroica traversi. The sequence continues at coordinate 9,663,310 of JAHLSL010000025.1, read as the reverse complement.
TCTGAAATCATCAGGAGCACTCTCGAGGAGACAAGCCCGGATCCTCTGGCTGCTGAGGGTGTGTCACCCACCTCCAGCCACATTAGAGCCAGTGCATGTCAGCCTTGCTGACAGCAGATCAGTTCCCGGCCCTGCCGGGTCACGACGCGACACGCCGGTTCCCAGAGGTGGGACAGTGCCACGCGGTGGCGCCGGGGCTCTCTCCGGGGGACTGGAGCCTTTAGCGAGCTCAGCCCCGGAGAGATGTGCTCCCGGGCATTCCAAGAAATGAAAAACGCAGACTTTCTGTAGGTGGCCTTGAGAACGACCTTCAGTGGTATCGTATGAAATTGTAAATATCCTTAATACAAGCACGAGGGGAAGGGAACTGGGTTAGCTTTACGGGGCTGCCCAGTTAGCTCCAGGTCTCCAATGCTGGAGCCATTCAGAGTCCAAAAAGCAGATTCTGGGCTGGTTCTGATGCCACAGAGGATAACGAGCAGTTGCTTTGAGGTTTCAAAGTCCATGGGAATAAATAGAGTGTGTTTCAGAAATCAAGCATTTTTAAATGCATTCAAAGCATTTTAAAAAGATATTCCAGGGGGAAAGGATAATAATATTTTGAGATGGCTGAGCTAAAGCTGGATAAACTCATGACCAGACAAACAGAACCTATCTCTTTCTCTCTCCCAGGAAGCTGTGGCACCGGGCATTGTCCCTCCCCCAGCAGCAGCCAGCTGTGTTCTTCTTCCCGAGGACAAACAACAGCAGTGGAAAAGGAGCAGAGCTGCCTGAAAAGTGGGTCAAACGTGGAATGAAAGACCCACCATAGGATACCCCTAGGCAGGGCTTCTCCAGCTGCCTCCCCCCGCCCATACTCAGTTCATTCGTGTCTACTCTGCTCTCACTGCCCACTTCTGCACTGATAGCCACGATAAAGGTTTTTCACAGAAAGGTTTGTGGTTAAGCTGAATGGATGGGGGAGAGGGGGGTTGTTTTCTCAAACTCCTGAAAAATAAAGGCAGTTGAGAGCCAGGCTAAAGCCTTTCAACCCAATCGATCATGCAATTATCAGTGTAAACAGGACGCTCCTCTTTTACGGTTCAGCACTTCCAGTTTTAAATGCATAATCTGGAAAACAGCTTATAGATTTATTGAAATTTAAAACCAAACTAACTAAAGCAACTAAAACAAACCAAAAGAACGTAACCTCCAATACCTCACCCCCAGCTGGGGGGAAATCTACTGAGGAAGAAGTATACAGAAATCGAGACAATCAAAAGCAAAAATTTAGTTTAATTTATAAAACCTTGTGCAATGATATGAGTAGCTGCAAAATAGACAGTTTTCTTCTCAAAATTACTTTCCTGCAAGTTCTCATGCAGGATGCTCACCATGATCACACTGCTTCTCTCCTGTCGCCAGTCACAGGTACTATTAGCAACTAATGTTTTATACAGTATTTATACCAGCAGCAATCATTTTTATCTCCATCCCGAAGTTCTGTTCCCCAGAAAGTAATTAAGAGATCAGTAGTTCAACCCATCTTAAATAATAAAACTTTTAAGCTGCAGCACAGGTTTTAAAAGGCTAAAACATGCAGCACTGCTTAATTTAAAACCAAACGTGTTGTTTCAGCCTTTTTTCCTGTCTATATGCCAAAGCACTCTGGTCCCTTGCTCAAGAAAGCAGCCTGCCTTTATTCCCATCCAAAAGGAGTACAGCCAAATGAATTAGAGGACCAAAATAACTTTTTGTAAAACCACAGAAGGCTGACTCATGAACTGCTGACTCTGCAGGACTTTGTTGGTGTGTTCATGGGTACTGAAACATTTCTACATGGTCCAGTGTGATTTTTACTTAACACTTTACTTGTTTCCACCCTTCTCCCAGAAGAACTTGCAGAACACAAATACTGTGTCATGATTGCTATAGCACACAGAAGGCATCCAGCGCCTTCTACAAGACTTCAAAAGTCACTGCTTGCAGACATTTTGCTCCAAAAATCTGAGCTCATGCAAACCACGAGTATGGCTGCAAAAACATGGAACACATAAAAAGCCATTTCTCAGGCAAAATTTGCTCTAACCTACACAGCAACCCTTTAAACACATTAAGTTTCCATGAGTGCTCTCCATCCAGACAAAACAAGCAGCAATTAGAGCGATAAATGAGTGTGGAATAGGTGAGTAAGGAGGTGATGAGAGTGGAGGTATACCTTCAACTCACTGAATTTGGAGGAGCATTTAATTTGAAATTCAAAACTGTGATCATACTTGCATCTTCTTATAACCATTTTTCTTGAATGAAAAGGAGTACTTATTCTTCAGCCCCCACCCAAGGTCACAGCTTCACCAAGGACAGGAACAGCACTCCAGTATTACTAAGGAAACAACAACACAAGAGGGGAAAAGACTGTGTTTATTGAACTATGAAAAAAGGCCCAAAATAAAATCAGCATTATCGTAACAGCTTTGGTTCTCTCTTGTACAGGAGAAAATCTTTTAAGATTTGGGATACACTTTTTAATTGTCAGTGCAAAGACTTTGTCCCAAGGCCCTTGAAACACAACTGTTTTCCATAAAGGACTCAGTGCGTAAGTTTACTACTATAAAACCAAAATAAATTCTGTGGAACATGGATTGGTAGGTATTGGCGCCTCTCAGCAGTTTTTTCTGTTTCCAAATTAGCTTTTGACAGGAACTGGACTAAGATAGAGGCAGGTGAAGTACAGCTTTCATTGGCAGGATGTCCTCTCATCACCTTTTTTCACAGGGCTGAATTTCTTCTGTTACCATCCAGAGACATGGGGAAGGAGGGAATGCTCTCTCAGCACTCTCCTATACATCCATTTATCAGAAGACCTTAACGAAGTAACATTGCCTTGGAGCAGGGATACTGATTGTGTACAGAAGCATCAGCAGCTAGAAATTATCTGAAATGAGCACCAAGTGACAGTCACACATTCGTTACCTTGCACAAACATCCATCTACAGTGGCAGCTCAGTCACTGACAGAGCAGGGACTGGGGCAGCAGCCAGGCCCAAGCTCCAGGGATGTGTGAAGAGGGGGGCCATAAACAGAAGGAAAAAAGCACAGGGTGGAAATAGGCAGAAGAAAGGCTTACAAAGAGGGTGAAGGAGTGTCCTCATTTGAGAGACAGGTGTCTGCTAGGAAAGGCTGGAACCTCACTTGGAATGTAAAATGTAAACCCTTTCCTTCAGAATTAATACAAATTTGAAATCAAGGGGCTCTCAGGCAGAGGTGTGAGGATAGGAATAACAATTCTTTACTTACACATAAAACAAAACTAATGAATAACAAAAACTATGGCACAAACCACAAAGAGAAGCAGACACCCAGTACCAGCCTGCTTGGCCTCAGGCACTTTTCCCTTTGGTGCAGTTCCAGTCACAGCCGGCAGGGGCGCTGGTGGCTCCCTGTGGGCAGGGCGGGTGCGATAATTCCCCCGCGGCTGCAGGGGGCGCTCCGGAGCGAGCCCAGGTGACACGAGGTGATGGCGGCTGAGCTCAGGGCAGGGAGGGGTGGAGGAAAGGCTTTTCTTCACAGGCCCTGGGGGCAGCGATGTCGGTACCATGGCAGGATCCCCGGGAACTTCGAGATGGGACTGCAGGAGGTCCCAGCAGACAGGGCCTGGGAGGCTACAACGTAGCAAAGTCTCTGAGCAGGGCAGGATAAGCAGGGAAGGACCTGGCAGCCCCTTGGCAGGGCAGGGAAAGGGAGAAAACTCACAGTAGAGGGGAGAGCAGGTCCGTGCTGGTGGTGTGGGTGATGCGTCCCTTTAGCAAGAGGCAGCTCTGACCATTCTGCTCTGAGATCCCTCAGAGAGCGAGAGAGACAACAGCTGTCTTGTCTTTTGCCTTTTTACCAGCCCAAATCTCACGTTATCTCTGCCCCATGAGAAGAAGCTTGGCCTCTCTCTGGCTTGGCTCCCTTCTTTTGTTTTCTTAAGTACCCAACCATTAGTTCCTTAGCAACTTATGGGAGAAAAAAATTCCTTAAGAAAAAGAAAGGGAAGAAATCGAAACCCCAACATTATCCACCCCAATTTTTTTTCTCATATCAACACGTTACATCACATTCAAACCTATAAATTATATACATATATGCACTACCCTAATCATACACATGCAGATACTGATACAGTGACAGTGTCGTGGCTACTTCACCCTAAGACAAGATCTCCTTTTGGTATGCATTGGGTCTCTCCATCCTTTTGCATCACCCACCAGGTGCAACCTGGTCCCTGAGCAAAAACGACTGCACGGATGGGACTGCCTTTGCTCAAGGCAGGATGAACTCAGTTTTTCCCAGCATGCCTCTCACTTGTACCACTGGAACCTTATCTCCATCTCTTGTTTGCAAGGGCTCAGACTGGGCAGGACCTGCTCACTTGGTGGAGCCTCGAGTGTCCATTAACCAAGTGGCCTTTGCTAAATTCATCTCCCAGTTCTTGAATGTCCCCCCACCCAGTGCTTTCAAGGTGGTTTTAAGCAGGCCATTGCACCGTTCAACTTTTCCAGCTGCTGGTGCATGATAAAGGATATGGTGCACCCACTCAATGCCATGTTCTCTAGCCCAGGTGTTTATGAGGCTATTCTTGAAATGAGTCGCATTGTCGGATTCAATCCTTTTGGGGGTACCATGCCTCCACAGGACCTGCTTTTCAAGGCCCAGGATGGTGTTCCGGGCAGTAGTATGAGGCACAGGGTAAATCTCCAACCATCCTGTGGCTTCTACCATTGTGAGAATGTAGCGCTTGTCTTGGCGTGTCTGGGGCAGTATGATGTAATCAACCTGCCAGGCCTCTCCATACTTACATTTGGACCAATGCCCACCATATCATAGAGGTTTCACCCACTTGGCCTGTTTGATCGCAGTGCACGTTTCACAATCATGGATAACTTGAGAGATACTGTCAAGGGTCAGATCCATCCCTTGTTCATGTGCCCACTTATAGGTGACATCTCTACCCTGATGACCTGAGGCATCATGGGCCCATCGAGCTAGGAACAACCCCCCCTTGTGTTGCCAATCCAAATCTATCTGCGACACCTCTATCTTTGCAGCATGATCTACCTGCTGCTTGTTCCAGTGTTCCTCATTAGCCCGACTCTTCGGAACATGGGTATCTACGTGGCAGACTTTCACAGGTAGCTTCTCTACCCTAGTGGCAGTGTCTTTCCACTCCTCAGCAGCCCAGACTGGTTTTCCCGTACGCTGCCAGTTGGCCTTTTTCCACCTTTCCAGCCATCCCCACAGAGCATTGGCTACCATCCATGAATTGGTGTAAAGCTTTGGCCACTTCTCTCTTTCAGCAATGTCCAGGGCCAGCTGAACGGCTTTGAGTTCAGCAAGTTGACTCAATCCACCTTGTCCTTCAGTAGCCTCTGCAACCTGTCATGTGGGGCTCCATACGGCTGCCTTTCAGTTCCAGTTCATCCCTACGATACGACACGAACCGTCAGTGAAAAGAGCGTAGCGCGTTTCTTCTGCTGGCAGTTGATTGTATGGTGGAGCTTCCTCAGCCCGTGTCACTTGAGTTCCTCTTCATCAGTCAGACCAAAGTTTTCACGTTCTGGCCAGTTTGTAATTGTTTCCAGAATCCCAGGGCGATTTGGATTCCCAATGTGGGCACACTGTATGGTAAGGGTGATCCACTTGTTCCATGTGGCATCAGTGGCGTGGTGGGTAGAGGGAACCTTTCCTTTAAACATCCACCTCAGCACCAGTAGTCAGGGTGCCAGGAGGAGTTGTGCTTCTGTGCCGATCACCTCCAAGGCGGCTTGAACTCCTTCACATGCAGCCAAGATTTCCTTCTCTGTGGGAGTGTAGTTGGCTTCGGAGCCTCTGTAACTTCAACTCCAGAATCCCAGTGGTCGGCCTTGAGTCTCTCCAGGCACCTTCTGCCAAAGGCTCCAGGACAAGCCATTGTTCCCAGCTGCTGAGTAAGGCACATTCCTCACCTCTGGTCCCGTCCTGACTGGTCCAAGCGCTACTGCGCGAGTGATCTCCTGCTTGATCTGGGTGAAAGCGTTTTGCTGTTCAGGGCCCCAGATGAAATCATTCTTCTTGCGGGTAACCAAGCAGAGAGGGCTCATGATCTGGCTGTACTCAGGAATGTGCATTCTCCAAAAACCTAGGAAGGTTTGTGTTTCCTTCTTGCTGGTTGGTGGAGTCATGGCAGTGATTTTATTGATGACCTCAGTGGGGATCTGACGTCGTCCATCTTGCCACTTTACCCCCAGGAACTGGATCTCTAGAGCAGGTCCCTTGACTTTGCTCTTCTTGATGGCAAAACCAGCTTCCAGGAGGATCATGATGATCTTCTGTCCTTTTTCAAATACTTCCATCACTGTGTTCCCCCACACGATGTACTGCAGATGTTCTGGAGCCTCACCCTTTTCCAGTGCAGCCTGGATCAGTCCCTGGAAGATGGGGATATGCTTCCACCCCTGGGCAGTCGGTTCCAGGTGTACTGCACACCCCTCCAGGTGAAAGCAAATTGAGGCCTGCATTCTGCTGCCAGAGGAATGGAGAAAAACGCATTGGCGATGTAAATAGTGGTGTACCACTTTGCTGCTTTGGACTCCAGCTCATACTGGAGCTCCAGCATGTCCGGCATGGCAGCGCTCAGTGGTGGAGTCACTTCAAGACACGATAGTCCACAGTCAGTCTCCATTCTCCTTCCGAATTGCGCACAGGCCAAATAAGGCTATTGAAGAGTGAGTGGGCTTTATTGACCACTCCTTGGCCTTCCAGCTCGCTGATCATCTTGTGAATGGGGATCACAGCAGCTTGATTCATCCGATACTGCAGGCGGAGCATTGTCGAGGTGGCAATTGGCATTTGCTGCTCTTCCACCTTCAGGAGTCTGAATGCAGAGAGATTCTCTGATAGTCCAGGCAAGGTATTCAGTTGCCTAATGCCCTCTGCCTCCACAGCAGCTATTCCAAAAGCCCACTTGAGTCCCTTTGGGTCTTTGTAATGCATCAGGCCATTGATCATACTCTCATAATTTCTGAGCTTGTTGGCTACAGAACCCACTGTCTCTCGGTTGTCATCGGCATTAATTGTTGCAATGAAGATGGAGTATTGGAAGGGCCCTAGTTTTGCCCGGTTCCACAACATTTGCCCTGTACACTTGACCTTGTCAGGGTCATTATCATATTGTCCATCCCTTCCAAAGAGTACCTCCAACATTGGCACTTCTCTCTGCTCTTGTATCCCTTCATCAAGGGTCTTCTGTTGTATTCTGTGATGGTACTCCTGTATTCTCTCTTTGTTGACAAACCTCTCTACTACACTTATAATAAGTTACTCCCAGAGAGAAAGGGGCTCTGTGTCCCTTACAAATATCTGATCTACACCCGAGTCCTGGGTCAGGAATCCCAACTGCCTTGCCTCACCCCTATCCAGCTGTACACCCATACCCATAAGGTCCCAGGCCTGGAGTAACCAGGTTGTATAAGCCTTACGACCCCATCTCACAATGTGTTTCCGTAGATTAAGGAGACTTTCATATGACAGGGATTCAGTGGTGATTTCAAGTCTTGATTTCCCCGTTAGTTGTGAGGGCCCTGCTTCCCCACCATTACTCACTGGCTGGTCTGATTTGACCATAAACTTCCTCTTTTCCATCAGGGCAACTGCTGCTGGCTGTGGCTGCCCCTGTGGTCCGACTGAAGCCTGGACAGTTGTGGCATCCATGGGTTCCACTGCTGGACCATCAGACTCTCCCTCATTGGGACAGGGGGAGGGTTTTTCACCATCTGGGGAAATGTATTCTCTCAGCATCTGGCCTATCTCCTTCACCAGAACCCCCATCCAATCTGGGTGGTTCATTTCTGAGGTGGGCTGTGGGGCAGGATCAGGCTCTATGGCAGCATCCTTATTCTCTGAGAGAGGTGTCAGAGTAGTTATCCAAGTCAGTCCCCCTTTGTCTCTGAATGCTAAATACAGTAGGCCTATCAGCAACACCAGCCACTGTATGATATCATTAGCATTTAGAGCAGATTTGAGCCTTTCAAAAATTGCCGGGGTAAGCCCAAAGAGCTGGATGAAGGGCTGGGAGAAGGTTTCTCCTGGTCTCATTTTGTTACCCCAAAAGCTTAGTGTTAGTATGTGATAAGTCTGAATCCATGTGCCTGTCTTCCAGAGGAAGTTAAAAATCCATTGATTCCTCACCTTATTAACCCATAATGCAAACTGTGTAAGAGCTACAGTAGCCTTTAGTTATAGGACCCATGTTTAGCTATGGGGCTGCAAATGGAAGGAAGGTAGCCGTGACCATGTGCCACTCAAACCAAGGTAAGCTAGACCACATGGTGCTACAAAATGAGGTTCCTATATCTAACACACAAAACTACGTCACTCAATAATTATTATTCCTTTTCCTCTTGATGCCCTCAGGCCCCACATTGGGCGCCAAATTCTGTCCTCATTTGAGAGACAGGTGTCTGCTAAGGAAGGCAGGAACCTCCCTTGGAATGTAAAATGTAAAACCCTTTCCCTCCGAATTGTTATAAATTTTAAATCAAGGGGCTCTCAGGCAGAGGTATGAGGTTAGGAATAACAATTCTTTACTTACACATAAAACAAAACTAATGAATAACAAAAACTATGGCATAAAAGCACAAACAGAAGCAGACACCCAGTACCAGCCTGCTCGGCCTCAGGCACTTTTCCCTTCGGTGCAGTTCCAGTCATAGCCGGCAGGGGCGCTGGTGGCTCCCTGTGGGCAGGGCGGGTGCGATGATTCCCCCGCGGCTGCAGGGGGCGCTCCGGAGCGAGCCCAGGTGACACGAGGTGATGGCGGCTGAGCTCAGGGCAGGGAGGGGTGGAGGAAAGGCTTTTCTTCACAGGCCCTCAGGGCAGCGATGTCGGTGCCATGGCAGGATCCCCGGGAACTGCGAGATGGGACTGCAGGATGACCCAGCAGACAGGGCCTGGGAGGCTACAACGTAGCAAAGTCTCTGAGCAGGGCAGGATAAGCAGGGAAGGACCTGGCAGCCCCTTGGCAGGGCAGGGAAAGGGAGAAAACTCACAGCAGAGGGGAGAGCAGGTCCGTGCTGGTGGTGTGGGTGGTGCCTCCCTTCAGCAAGAGGCAGCTCTGACCATTCTGCTCTGAGATCCCCCAGAGAGTGAGAGAGACAACAGCTATCTTGTCTTTTGCCTTTTTACCAGCCCAAATCTCGTGTTATCTCTGCCCCATGAGAAGAAGCTTGGCCTCTCTCTGGCTTGGCTCCCTTCTTTTGTTTTCTGAAGTACCCAACCATTAGTTCCTTAGCAACTTATGGGAAAAAAATTCCTAAAGAAAATGAAAGGGAAGAAATTGAAACCCCAACAAAGGGGAAAAAAGTCTAGCAAATCCACATACCTCTTATGTAAGGTAAAACATATTTTGTGTCTTATTTTTGATTTAATGGGCCCTTAGTTCAGGACAGGCCTGCACCAGTGTAGAGTGCTCACTTTGATATGATACAGCCAATGACTTATGCAAAATAAAATAAACAAAGTTCAAAACCCCCCCCCCCCCACCTCCCCGTTTATCAATATCCTCCTGGCTCTATTCAAGTTCTGAGAAAGAAGAAAAACAAGAGAAACAACAGTTCATGGAAAAATATAATTTCATTCCCAACTGCCTTCTGATAACCTAAACCCCAACATCAACCCTCTCCGTTAAGAACAGGGTGTGACATTTCTGCTTAAACACAGAACCACCACAATATGGAAGTTCTAGCTACACCTCTATTTTGCATTTCATTAAATGCAGCAGGGGCTGCAGAGATGGAGGACTCAGCAGTGATCTCCCAAACATGCTCAGTTCTCTGCAGCCACCATACTCATAGGCTGAAGTAAAGCAAGTTTTGTGCAGGTGAACTAATCAATCAGCTACCAATAAATCAAACTCCAGTTATTTACAGCTTTGTTTCTTCTCTTGCATCTTCCAAACATGGTTTCAGCTGATTAGTGCTCAATCATGGCAATGGACTTTTTCTTCACAATGTGATTTTCTCACTGGCATCTTCACACAGACCACCACAACATAATTATATAGGAAAGCAAAAAAAAATTGAATGACTCCAACACTGTCCATGGATTTTACTACAACCACTTGGATTTGTGTACAGAAACTGAAGCAAGGAAAGGACTGCTCCCTGTCATAGCAGATGAGTCACATCACTTAAGCAACAAGGAAAGCAGAAAATAGGGCAAAGTCATTCCTCTTGAAGGAATGGTGTCAATTGAAAACATAAAGTCTCATCTACACAAACACAGAGAAAGACAAGCGACAGGAATGGAACATGAAGTACTCTCAGCAAAAGATTTTTTTAATAGTTATCAAAGCAAAAACTCTCAATATACTAAAAAAAAGCCACTTCAGATGCACTTATTTTTAGCATGCATGTCTTCCTGCAGAAGATCAAATACAGCAGACTGAGCTCTCCAGAATCATTGGGAACCCAACCTACAGGACAAGGCTCAAATTTTGCTGAAGAAAAAGCAACCACTTGAGCCTCTCTGAAAGGGGATGAAGTAATGCTTAATGAAATGCAGCATCTTCTTTGCAAGATAAAGAATGAAGTGGTCCTCCAGCTTTACAGAAAAGTAAGAAAGCACCAAAAACCATGTCTAGGACTATACCTCCAGGTGAGCTGAACATTTGCAAAATTTCTGAGTGCTCCCTTAGAAATACGCAGTGTAAAAAACAAACCTCCATGTTATTACAGAATCTACATTGTGCCCAAGAAACTCAAAGTCTCAGACAATATGATTAAGAGTCCTTCTATTAAGTCAACTGCCAGGTACATCATTTAAATGTACCCAAGATGTTTCATGCACAAACCTTAAGAAGGCATAACATTTGAATTTCTATTTTGAACCAAATCATCAAATTTGGGTTCAAATTTTGAAGAAGTTAGTAGAAAGGAAATATTTAAACAGAAGTTAACATAAACCACATACTACTATTTTTCAGAAAGGAAGCCTGGGCAAATACACTTAGCACTAAACTTCAAGTTGTTTCCTTTAATATTTAGAAAACTGGTTTTATTCTTAGTTTTTCAAAAAAATTATTTTAAGTATTAGCACCTACATTGTAAATGATTCAAACTTAGATTTACACTTGAAATGAAGCCATATGCAATTAATTAAGTGAACCTATATTCTTCCATGTCTGAGCATTTCAGTAGAGCACCAAGAGGGAAAGAGCAACATGTGAGTAACCAACAAGCTGTTCTCAGCTATGAGACACAGGCCGAGGCACCCTCCTGGGACTGGATTCAAGAGGTCACAGTTCTCCAGCACACTCTAAATCACCTTGGTTTTATTTATTTATAAGGTGGAAATTTCTATGCAAGTTTATAAAACCCATCCAGCTACATGTTAGTTTATTAAACCACAGTTGACCTGAGATGCAATTAGAATTTTGACATTTTTCCATACTTAGTTCACAAGTTTATTATGAAAAACACTGCAGCTCTGTCCTGCAGTAACATTGTTTTACAGAAAAAAACAGTTCTGTTCAAAGAAATTCACTATCCTTGGACAATTACAGGGGACAATATGGTAGGGCAGAATGGAAAAGGGAACTGAGTGCAGACAAAACAAAAAAATCAATACAATTAAATTAAACAGTATTCCCTGAAAACAAAACGAACAGTTTCAGAACAAATATGAGGCCTTGGTACTTATTTTAAAAATGTTCTTTAAGCTTCAATGATTGTTTGCTGCTACCCTTATCTACAGTCATGCTGAATAAAGCTATAGCTAAATGGAAAGTTAAATGTATTCACGAGGTGTTAATGTCTACATCTTATTATTTGCAGTCTCTCAGAGAAAGCAAAAGTAACTACAAATAGCGCTATGCCAGAAACTGGTTTCTTGACCAACAATGTTGCTTCAGCATGCAATGAACTGGTTCATTCTAAAGTGGTCACAGTTGTTGACGACAAGAGGCTTTGTATTGAATATGGCACATCTTTTGGTCCATGTGAAAACAAAGTTTGAATGTTAAATATTTTCTGACACTTTGGAGTTACTGTTGCTCTTCCCATTTTCTTTAGGTCAACATATGGTTCATGGCAATACTGTACAGGTCTAAAATCTCTTTACAGGAAGTAGTCTGGGGTGCGACGAGTAACATGCGGTTCACCTCTACGTGGTGCCGGGTCAAACTGCAAACTGAAGAGCACAGACATCAATGAAAACACAAGAGTTCAGCTTACATTCTAGCCCTAAATTACAGGAGCGGTGGTTTAACAAAGGTGAGTCTTTGCAAGTTTTATCAACCGAGTTTTCTAGAACAAGTGTTCCAGCTCTTCCACTCCCATTAGTATGTACTTTAAACCATCACATTTTAAATTCCTTTTACCATGAAGGTCTGGAAAGAAATTAATTTTAGCTTTAAGACTCAAACTGGTTGAACATTAGCATCTATTAGAAAGCTGAAGTCTCCAGTAATTATTAAAGAGGGCAGTTTGTACAGTACTTTTGCCTCATTTACTAGTGAAGTTGCTACTGTGGTCGTTAATCTCTTCAAAAAGCTGGCATTGCAACATCTGAAGAATTCAAAGATTCCAGAAGTCTCCTGTCCGAGACCGACAGGAAGGCATTACCTTTAGATGTGACAACTACTCCTGCCTCTCAAATCACATCCCTACACAGTTAGTCATTAAAATCCAGGTAGTTATACAAAACAAAAATGAGGAGTCTTATGTTAATCTGACAGAAGATCATAAAAGCAACTGTTCCAGAGGCTTGACTCCAAATGTGACTAACCAAACAATTTCACACTCACTCCTCCTCCTAAAAGCATGGCAGGGGGAAACCCCCATACTTTAACACAATTGAGTGGTATCTTAAAATCATGGGCAAGATAACTCTCATTTTTAAACATACTTACAAGGAGTATTTTAGAGTATCATCAAGTTCCATAATTGCAGCCTGGTTGCCACAACGGTAACAATAGTTTGGAGCACTGAAAATTGTTACTACATTCCGATCATGGCACCAGTTGTACCCCTGGAGAGGAAGGAAAAAATTATTATGACAATCAATTTCAGGTACCACAAGTAACTGTCTGACTACAGACCAACCTTTTAATGCACACAGCCCTAAGTGGCATTTGTAGGGTTACTTTAAATAAGCTTAAGGCTGTATCTTTCTCTTCTGGAGAAAAAAAAAGGGTAAAAAGGAAATTTGGCCTTCATAGGTTGCTTCCTACTAGCAAATATGAGCTAGATATTAAAAGAAAACCCCCCCAAAAACCACCTAGCAAGACTGTATTAGCATTAAATAGTTAAAACAGCAATTCTGAAGTACACAATCTACTCTGAACCTTCAACTGTGATCACCAAAAACAGAGGCCAGACATACATTTAAAAATCTGAACTGCTAGGAGTAACTAGAGATAACTAGAGACCAGGAATACACATCCAAGCTAAACAGAAAAATTACACATTTTTTCCAAGAGACACATATTTAAAAACCTTTTCATCTACACAGAAACACAATACCAAATTTAGTACCAAAGCCTAGTTTGAGGTATTACTGTAAATGTTCAGGAAAACAATGCCAAAATAAAGTTTACTGCAATGTCAAACTCCTTTAGTAGCACATGAACACTGTCAAGGTCAAGTTTCTGGAAGACTCTCAGCTGGATCATGACCTGTCATATCCTGCAGCATATGCATATCTGACACACAGCATGGAATAAATGGACCAAGGACAGAACCCAAAGTCTGAACACACAAACTGTCCTGCTCACCTCCATTACCAACTGATGAGCTCTTGAAACCAATGTAAGGCCATTAGCATGGTTAAAGGTTTCTGAAATATCCTGTCCAAATGTGTAACCTGCTCCTCGAGGAGAAATTCCCCAACCACCACGATCATCTGGATCTGACCATAGCAAGTCACACATTGGACCCTGTAAGAGATGTAGATGATGTTTCAGAGATGAAGTGCTAAAACCAAAACCAAACAAAACCACAAAAAACTTGCATACACACCACTCCTACACAACTCTTTGAGACTTAATGTTTCTTTCTTTAAGCAAGGACATTGCCCCTCATTTTTCCTTTAAAAAAATCCAGAACAGGAAGACAAGCATTTTAATATTGCTAAATTGATTTGAATTTCCTTTTCAGCCTGTGAACTTAACCCCCCATACTGAATCATGTCTCACTGGCTTAGAAAATTTTTTTTCAGTACCTCATGGGGAACTTCCTGCAAGCGATCAAGTGCTCTGATGTGATCCAGTGTATCTATAGATGGAGAGAGGCCACCATGTAGACAAAAAATCTGCAGGAATTAAGATACGTGAAGTTTATTTGCATTAATCAGTGCAGTTAGAACAGTTTAGAATATATGAGAAAATCTGCATGAAATTCTTTAAATAGGAGACGTGACAGAATGCAGTGTTAAGAGCTCCCTTTATAATAAGAAACACTCAACTTTGTCAAATGTCAACATACCTGGCCATCCACCAAGGCAGTTAGAGGCAGGTAATCAAAAAGGTCTGTAAAGTATTTCCAAACATTTGCATTTCCATATTTCCTTAAACATTCATCATAGAAACCATAAACTTGTGTGATTTGCCTGCTTTCATGGTTCCCTCGAAGAATTGTGATACGTTCACGGTAACGGACCTAAACAGAACAGTTTATTTTAGCACATCAGTGAGTAACTCTTCCCCAGAACAGAATTTGCATTCTTCAATCCCTGCCATGTGTCAATAAACCAATTAGAACTGAACGCTTTTGAAGATTCAATTATAACATTTGAGGTAAAAAAAGGAATAATTTATTCAAATCCTCAACTGCCAAATACTTTTGAGATTAATTACAAGTTATATTTATTATTACTAGTGGACTTCACTACACCTGTGCATTAAACCAATCTCTCCAAGCAAATTATTAAAGATTGCTATGTAGGTAAGTAAAAAATGAACACTCATTTTAGACAAAGCTCAGGCTCACACTTGAACACTAATTTAAGAAGCAGCTTAAACTGAGACAGCCAAGAAGTCAGTTTTTGTACCTCTAACACCAATGCAGTGAAAAATCACAGTAGATACTAAGTGTAGTCAGGATAGCAATGCTGTATTTTATACAAAACTGTAAAGCTGAGAAGAAAAGTTACCTTAAGAGCTACAAGCAATGTGACTGTTTCAACTGAATAATATCCTCTGTCAACATAGTCCCCCATAAACAAATAGTTTGTGTCTGGTGATTTGCCTCCAATTCTGAAAAGTTCCATGAGGTCGTGAAATTGTCCATGGACATCTCCACAGACTGTGACTGGACATCGCACTTCTTGTACATTGGATTCTTTTGTCAAAATTTCTTTAGCCTATTAAAAAAAAGCACATAAATTGTGAGTTTGTCTATGAACAGCTATTTTGTTCAAAGCACACTCTTACCACTTCCAACTCTGCTACCTGCTGTATTTAGGAGCTCTTGACCCTTCCCTCTCTGAAGCACCTGAGGAGTTTATCTTGACTTAAACAGCATTTCACTTTATGAAACCCCACACTAGCAATCAGTAACTGAGTGGCTTTTTTTCCTCCTTGAGGATGGTCTTTTAAGTAAAACTTCAGACTTTCTACAAAAAATGTTCTTTGAAGCATAAAACAATGATCATCACTACTGGAACTTTGAAAGTTTTAAAGTATTTTTAAAAATTAAATCTAAAAATCCTGCCAGCATCTTGCTTCCAAAAGCCCAAACATGGTCAAAACACAATGACCACCTTAGCACTCACCTGTACAAACATTCTCAACCCACCTGCAAACACAGGGAGTCCTGCATGAAGTAGAATGAGAACAAACATGCACTGGTACCAGTAATTACAGAGCAGGTAATTACCTGCACAAGTTTTCTCAACAGGTTTTGTGATTAAAAACAGACTAACATCAAGTTGTGTCTTTATAAACCAAAGCTGGGTAAGAACTTTGTCGTCATCATTTTTTTCAAAAAACTTGTGTATATAGAAGTTGCAGACAAAGGTAATTTGTATGAAGAAGCATTGGCTAAATAAAGCACCAGAAAGGCAATTTTGAAATAATGCAGTTGTTACAGTTTGTTCTCAGAACAGTCCCTAGACACATGCCACAGTGATTTGCAAGATCAAGAAGGTATTAGAAATATAAATAGTAATGACTTTACTAGCTACCATCTACAAAGATTTCCCTGTTTTTCAAGAGTCAATGTTCCCATTCAAAAAGGATCCTTTTTTACTCATTACCTCAATTACAAGAGAATGTATAAAAACTCTGTTCTATTCTATAACCCAAGTTGTCTACAAGACAGTGCCTGATACTCCCACCCAAAAGTGACCCCACTGTCCTCACACATCAGCCTAGCTGACCACAACCGTCACCACTTCAAACAGAAGGAACACTGAAGTTTAATTATGGAAATTCATTAAATTCAATGTTTCACTGCAAAGAAATGCAAAAAACACAGCATGGCTAAGCACCCTTCACAACACAGAGCTTTAGATGTCACTATGCAGGCATATTTACATCAAAAGTCAGTCTCATATTACAGTTTCCACTTGCGCTGTGCCCAGTACTAAAGATAGGTCATTCCTGGCTTGTGGTCAATGCTAAAAGGGCAGATTTATTTTAAGATAGCCTGACTTGAGTTAATTTTAATGCAGTGACACTCACCGGATGTTTTGAAGGTGTTTTAACAGCCTTAGCATCTTCTAATACTCTCTTACATTCAGAAGCATTAGCCAGTTTAATTCTCCTTTTGACAGAGAACGTCACAGATGCTTACAGCACTTAGATATAAAAAAAACCTTACTCTATAATTAGAATGTTTCTACCACTGGATTTTCTTAATACTGCACTGCACAAAGAATGCAGCATTCATTTTTATCAAAGGTATGCAGTGCTTGTGCTGAGAATGGCAGAGTTCTCAGCAACTGAGTTGTTGCTTCCTCAGTTTCTGAAATATTAAATCACTCAGATACGCACATGACCAAACACATAGAGAAGTCAGACAAGCTACTCTGATGGAAAAAGACTGTTCCAGGCCAACTTGCAAAACAGCAACCTCCGTTTAAATCTTGCAGGGGAAGAATGCTGGTGCAGGGATTCCAACATTTTCATGTTCTAAAACTAGTTTCATGCCACACTGTGTTATGAACTATTTAGTTCATTCATGGTCTTATGTCCCACAGCATTAGAAGTGACATATACTCAAGTGCTTAAACACTCTGGCTGTATAGAAGAGCTTCAGCAGAACTGAAGGCAGAAAAACTAACACCCTGGAAACAAGCCACCAATAAGCAGTCTACTATAATATCCCAACTTTCACAATAAATGAATTCCTATAAAAAGGTAAAGAAAAAACATACTTTTAATATACTGTTCAATAAACACAATAAAAACACAAGTTGTAGGACAACAGTATACTTAATCCTACAATTTCTCAATAGTAAGCAGTCACTAATACTACTCCTGCAATATCTGTGCCCCTGACCTTGTACTGGATAGCACAGCCCTGTCAACTCCACCTGGTTTCACTCTCTTTTTATTGATTCTTTTAGCGAGATCAATGATGGTGCTGCTTACTCATCACGTCACAACTCTCTCCCTCTACCCAACCTCCCCTCCAACAAAACGACTTCCCACCAGGAGCTCTCCTACATTTCCTCAGGGAGAGGGAACAGCAGAGCACTCTTTAGCACCCTCCAGCAGAAGGCAGAAAACTCCTTCATCCAACCATCTGACAAAGGAGAAACTAGGAAAAAGACACATATACACCACCCCCTGAACTTCAAATACCCAGGGACCTATTGCCACAAAGGATAATAGTGCAACACTGCAGTATTTTGATATCAACATTTTGAAACATTCAGGCTTCCCTGTCTATCATAAGAATAAATAATTATAAAACTCAGAAATAGAATTTTCTTGAGCACTTATTAATTCTTTTGTATCTTCGCCTTTTTTCAGTTCTTAACAATTCTTACTATTAAGGCAGCCCTGAACTTCTCTACACCTCCGACACTTAATAAATCTTTTTACATAGTAGAATACCACCACAAGTCAAACTTCTGTGGTGCAGTGTACTTAACTTAAGCAAAAACTTGTTCTCAACAACCTACTACATTACAGTTGTAAAACCCGGCGTCTGAATCAGTTTAATTATTTTTTTCAGCACCACACTCTCAGATTTCAAAATAAAGTGCAAGCACATACAGAGTAAGACTGCAAAGAACATGTTACTTTAAGCCAATAAATGCTACTTTTACAGCCAATTACCAGTGAAGTCCAAGACAGAAAAAACACATATCTGTGAGACACAATTACACAAGAAGAGTATAAGAACCAAGTGCAATGCTGTCATAAGCACTACCATTGAGCTGGAAAGTCACATATTTTACTCACAACAATCTCAAAAGTTTAAACAATAAGCACATACTAAATGCATTTCAGCTTAGTCATAGTGACTGGAATTCATTCTGACTTGATACTGGCTTACTCAGTCATTTCACTGTAAAAAGAAAACTTGTACTATCCCAAAACTCAACAAGAATAAAAGCAATATTGTTTTAAATACAGATGCAAACAATCAATTTTCACTTCACTATAAAGAGAGTAGCACTGTATAAAAACACAACCTAATACCTAAGAATTAAACACTCCTGGCCTGCTGCACATCATCTGAAGGCCCAGCTGAAAAGTACTAAGCTGCTTTGGTACCTCTGTTGGCAAAGCACATCTCTGTTGGCAAAACGTTGTTCTTCAAACACAAAGATCAGCTTCATTATTTTAAGACAGTGCCAAGATCCAAGCGTACAAATTGCCATGGACAAGAATTTTGAATAAATAACTACTAAAGTCACTACCATATGATTTTCAGATCCTCAGTTTATTTAAAGATATGCACGTAATACACACATAGACATATCTCTTATTTCCCCTGCTCCCTACAAATGTTTTTATCCTATCTGCCACAAATTAAGGGTCAGAGTTGAGTGCCATAAAAGCCATAATCCATCCATTTTTCTTCCTCAATTTCACCCTGCTGAGCATAAGCAAGTTACCTCATGAGGAGTGTACATCATCAACCTTGTCTCACAGAAATAACTTCCAGTGGTCCATTTCTGCAAAATCCTCTGAATTAATCTGTAACCAATTCCTCTATTTCCAGAATATACCAGATTTTTTTTAAATTACTCTGACCCCTTCTTAGATCCCTACATCCCAGCATGAGCTCTGACAACTCAGTCCATTTATCTACCCTAAAAAACTCTGGGGCACATAAAAGAAAATAACAAAACCCAAACCAAACAGTAAATCACTGTGTCTGTGTAGAATTGTAAATCAATACTTGAAGCAGCACTATGGAGCACTCATCAATAGATTACCACTAATTCAGTAAAGAAAATACAACCATTATTTTAATTAGACAACACAGCCCCAAAGCCATGGTTGCAGATGGTAATGTGTCATTCTTGGCAGACCAGAATTCACACCTGCAGCCCACCATGCTGTTTAGTAAAGTGTGTAACGAGAAGCATCCACTGTAACCAAAAAATAGTTATTTGTAGTTACCATACAGGTATTTTTATGAGATTAAAGACTTCAACCACACCCATAACTTCCTGTCACCAAGGTGCACAGGATGTGACTAAAGACACAATGATCAGTTCTAAGCAAAGTCATCCATTACACTCAGAAATTCTTCTGCAGAGTCAATGCTTTTCAATTTAAAGGTTTCCCCCACTTCACACATGGGGAGGAAAGAGAGCAGGTTCAGACAAAAGATGGGCTCATTTTTTAAAGGAAAAGGTGTTTTCATTCACTGTCTGACATTTTAACAAACTACATAAATGAAGCCTCCAATAACACCCTTCTGTGAAGGAGGCATGGCAGTCAGATTACACATGACACAAATGGGAAACTGATTTATGCTGAACTTCACAAGCCATGAAGGACTTCAGTATGAATCTATAAGTAGGAACAAAATTGAAATACAAAGCTCCCCACTAAAATTTAATTATTTAGTATCCCAAAGTAAGTAAAACCAGGATTTCCATCCACATAGATATTAAGAGCAGCAAAATACTCTTGCCAGGACAGAAGATGATGCATCTGCTTTCTCTCTGGATTTGTGACTTGCACCTACACCTTCATTTCTAATCTCTTCTGTTCGGTGAGAAGAGAGACCAGTTTAAATACCAGTTTAGAGAGCTTAGCTAACCAAAAGAGCAACCCCAATGCAAGGACTGCTGTAAGATTAAAATGAGACAACCACTTTCCTTTATTGCATCTAAGTTCTAGAAGGTCTACAAGAAAGCATGCAAGCAGCAAACTTCTGTCAAATAACCTTTTCTTCCTTTGTATTACAGAAGTAAGAACTGACACCATTCCAAACCTTGATAGTTCCCTTAACATTTCCATTTGAAAAGATCAGTAGTGGTCTTACACACTCAGAGTAGCACTAGGAGAAGGGGAAAGGCTATTTATCAATCAGTAGTTGACAAGAGCAGCAGGGATAGGAAGAGGATCTTCTGAAAGAACTCAATGCCATTATTGTTTTATACAAAAGATCTCAGTATCTTTAATTTTAAATTGAAGAAAAATAACCTAGAAAAATTTTTTTTAAAAAACATAAGAAGCCAAATAACTCAGGAACCCTTATGCCTACCTTGCCTCATAAGAGTTCCAAGAAACACAGCAATGACAGCAATGCAGGAAGCTGACCACTTACAGGGATGTTTTTCAGCCCTGTCTGTAGAACAAAACGTATTCGTTTTGAATCATTCAAGTCGTTAAAAAAAGAAGTAGGCTAAACCTATTCCCAAACTAGTTGTGCCTGATATCCACAAGTCCAGCTCCATGCAATGAACCCAAAAAGTTCTCAATCTTTTTGTTCCAGTAATGCCAATACAGCTTGGCACAGTCACGCTAAAGGTCAGGACACCAGCTGGAGGATGGCAACGTCAAAACTCAAGAAAAAGTTTTGAACCGACCAGCAAGCAACAAACACCTGTATTGGAAGTTGTGTTCAAAATATTAAGAAGAAATATTAGAGACGTGGACACTGAGTGAGCTCCAGTACTCATTCTTTAGTCAGGAATAAACTTCTTCCTGCTTTATATACACTACCTGAAGGAAAAGAACTTAACAGCATTACTGAATACAAGTGTAGCATTTAAGGGTACCTAAGCAAGGGTGAAAATTCAATCCTTGCTCCTGTGATTGCCCTCACACAGATCTCTTTTACCAGTCCTTGTGAACTCCTGCCAGACACAGCTGGACAGGTTTGGGTTTGGTGCTGGGCAAGACAACCCAGGTGAGTAACTCAAAATGGCTCAGAAGCAATTACAGAGCAGCACTGTCATCACATCTGAGGAGGCAACAGCCTCAGCACAGGTAGATTTGGAAGAGGACATCAGTCTTCCAACCTCATCCATGTCTTCAGCCTCAAACTGGCAGAACTCACGTAGAAACTTGCTCTGACTTAGGAGTGCTTCCTGCTGTTAGCTTAAGCTATGCCTAAACAACACAACTTTCACGCCCTCTTGATCACAACTAATGTTGCAACTAAAAAGCAAAAAACAAAACCAAACATCTCACTGCCAGCACAACTAAATTTTTACACAATTTTACTAGAATTGAAAAAAATAAACCCAGAAAGCTGCTGATGCTACAATCAATGGCACATTCAAAACTGAATTTTCACATGCACATCAAGATGTTATATGTAAATCCAGACTACGTGAGAAGTCTGGAGAGGTTGACACTTCAAATGCCTTCGGTGGAAAGTGACAATTTCCATTTTCCATTATCAGCCATAACAAAAAAACCCAAACCAACCAACCAACCCAACCACACCCCGCAAAAAAACCCAAACAAAAACCAAAAAAAAACCCCACAACATATCTGAACATGAAACTATTTGTTTTTAAGTGTTCCAGAATAATCTAAAACATCATTTAAACATTACAAAAGGCTTTGTACAGTACACTTGTATCTCTCCAGAGACAGAAGGTGTAACTATATGGCCCTGTCAATTACTTGATCCCTGGGTATGTTCAACAAAGCAGCAAACGAACCCTTAACTACCCTCTGGTGTCCCAGAGCCCCTTGAACAGCTACCGAAGGGCCCTCCCACTACTGGCAGCAGAATTCCCTTGCTACAGAATCCAGAAGCCAATGCAGTGGCATGGCAGAACTGCAATGCTGCACATTCTTCCCCAAGGCCAGGGGTGGAGGGACACAGAACCTGCCCAATACACAGCCCACCACACAAGGCATACCATAATCTCACTACTTGGGAATTCTGTTGGGACAGGTTTCTTGGCTGATTTACAGCAAGTTCAGACAGGAACATTAACTTTCATAATCATCTTAGTCTGAAGAATAGTTAGTTATACATGATGGATATGTGAATGCAAAAGATAACTAATGGAAAAGCCCTTGCAAATGCAGCTGGAAACAGTTTAAAACATTCAATTCTGGCCAAAAATAATCAGCTAAGAAAGGTAGCTCCTGAACAGCATAGGAAGCAGAAGGAAATGCGTGCCTCTGTCTGGAAAAGAAGTTGGGCAGACAACTCAGCTAAAAACACAGGAGTGGGATCCACAAAACCTGTAACTTCTATGCATTAGAGGAACTGAACTTTGATTGCAGAGGCTTTTTTTGACCCAAAAGAAAGCTTCATCAGTAACATACTTGTCCTCTCAGAATTAAGTCACTTAACATAAACTAAATGAGTTTGCGCAACTCACACAGCTGCAAGGGGTATAAGCATGTTTGGTTAGAGAACATCTAACTTGGAAAGTCAGGTGTTAAAGTGAAAACTACAACAGGCAAAAAATTAGAAAAATACACCAAGAGCAAGGTACATACCATAGAACAGTACGGCCCACAAACACATTTACACTACAAAAATTAGCCATGGTGACAAATCAAAAAACAAATGTAACCAATATAATTGTTAGAGATCAAGAACTGCAGGAGTTAAAGCTTGAATCAAGGTTTCTTGAACGCCTTTATCAGTATCAGCCCTTCACATAGTTTAAAATATTTTGGCTAGCAGCACTGTCCATTCAAAGGTATTTTACTAGCAATTCACGAACCCTGAACACTCTACACACTATATATGAGTAAAGTCTTCTCTCTCTCCAAAAGTGCATGCCACACTCAAACTCACTAAATTATGGGGTAGTGTTTTCAAGGGAGTGATTCTGACACCTCTGCCTCCACCTGCACTAGATACCTTCTGCAATAACCAAAGCAAACTAACCAAATATTCACCTCATTCTTTTGTGCAATTTTAGTCATCCCACCTTCCTGAACAATGTACCACACCCGGAGCTCCTGTGATAAAGGGCATTAACACACAGAGGAGACAAGACTATTTCCCTCTACCCTCACAATGTATGGACAAGAAATTTTAAACCAGCATCCTTTCATTCAAAATGGCCAGTGGAAACTCTTCACCTGGCAATAAAGGACTTCCCTTCTACTCTGCCAATAAACAATTCAGCACTAACAGGACAAACACTGTTGAACATGTAAAAGTAACAGGACTGGGTACCTTTTGACCACTTCTTTAGAACTTGTACTTCTCAAATGTTGAAGCAAAGCACACACAATCAGCCACTCGACTGATGTAACACTAAACACACAGCACATACTAAGCCTAGAATAATTTAACTGCCACTCAGAGTACTTCAAATAATTTGTGAAAGTATAATGTATTATTCACAGTTACAAATTACTTCTAGACTTTGAAGATGTTTCTGCCCAGTTCCCACCACTAACATCATCCAAGTAAACAGGGTCAGAGAATGACACAAGAACGTAGCTGGGATGCACAAATGGCCACACAATTACGATTTTTTAAAAAGCTGTTATGTTCTTCGGGTATCAATACTGAAATACAAGACAGTCCTTAGGCTTATTCTTATTAGACAGGCACCAGTCTGCACATACAAAGACCCAGCAGATCAAGAAATACTCGTAAGGGAGATCATCTAGTCAAACAGTGTTACCAGGAATAAGCCCTCAAATTTTTAAAACAGTTTATTTTAGCTAGCCCTAGCTACAATTCAATGTGGTGAAGAACAACAGATAATACCTACTAGGTTCCTTTGGAACAATAGCTGTACTTGACACTGTCCTTAAGCTATTCATGGAAAAACAGCCTTTTGGTGTGATTACATCCACAAAACTACTTAAACAGTCCAAACAAAGCACAACCCAGTGAAGTTTCTGAGAGTCAGTGCTGGGAACATGGGAATACATTAAAGCAAGTGCTGTCCCTTAGCAGGAAGGTGCAGAACTCAGCTCACACCCCACTTCCATGAACACAGCAGAGACAAGAACATGGAAAACTCAGAGTTCAAGGGCCTACTTCCAATTCCTTGTATCAGCAATCATGAAGAAACTTAACTACTAGCAGATAGTCCAAGTAAAACCACCTGTAATTATCAGCAATAAATCAATTTCCCTAGTATCACCAGCCCTGTGGCTGAACTCTGCCCAGTGCTGACCATACACTCAGCACACAGCAGGAACCGTCACCCCACCCAGAGCTCTCAGCTCCCCAATCCAGCCAACATGAAGGTCGCTGCTAAATGAGATGTTCAGGTAGATTTCTCTTCCACATTCTTGCCATCTCTCATCTCAACACACAGTTTTCAGACACAAAGTTCTCTTTTCTTTATTCCTTTACCATTATCTTGGTGAGGAGCATTACACATTTATCCATAAATACAGCTAATTTCTGTTCTTCGCTGGAAAAAAATGAAAATGTCATCTTGTGCAACACTGATGACTGGGACTACTGTATCTTCAGGAAGGAATTTCTAGTGGTATGCCTGCTTCTCGCTGAACCAAAATCCACAGTAAATGGAAAGCTTTTTGTTCATCATACATCCCTCATGGTCCTGCAAGTTACCATACAGTCCCACAAAATGGGGCCATAAGCACCAACTCCTGTGGGATTCAGGACTCAGTACCCATCCATTTGTAAACGATGGCAAGTGAAATACTTGCCTCACACACAAAGCAATACAAGGAAGAAGCTGGACCCCTGTCATTGGAGACGCACATGGGAATAGCGAGGCAGTGACACGGCCACTTCCTAGCAACACCCTTTTAAATACACAGCCTGGATCAAATGGAAACAATGTTGACTCGTCGGAATACAAGTGAACTAAAATCTGTACTGAAGCAAGAGCCTCTCTGGCCAAAAGCACTTCAAGTTCTTTATTAAGAACTTGTCTATGAAAGACAGTCCTCTCACAACAATCTGCATCCAAAACAACCTGATGTAGTATTTGAAGGCATAATTCCAATTTTAAAATATTCTAAGTACTGTCTGTGGCATGTAGATAGCCTTCTTTAGAAGTCAGTACATCCGTAACTTCATAAAACCATCAGTAATTGAAAACAAAACCAGACCAAAATAAACAAAACCACCACCCCCAAACCTCAATACTAAGTTACATCCAGAATTAGAGTTCAGTTGAAAAAATGCCTCTGGATGCTACCAGAACAAAGTTTTCTGGAATTTCCAAAATGTTATCTGTCCTGGGTTGGCTTTACAACCTTTCTAAGCTACAAGTGTCTCAATCAACATACACGGCTCTTTAACATCCATGTCTCAACATTTTCAAACCATCACCATAGAAATACATAGTAATATAGGATCTCGAATGTTTATTTTGTGAATTTCGTGAAACCCAGAACCTTACTGAGGGAAACCAAAACCCCAAAGCTAATTTACCCGTCAATTAGTTAATAAACGTGTCTGTGCTTATTCATATAAAGAAAAATACAAAAAAATAAATCAAAGCAGCAGCTCTTTACCGTGCATAATTTCCAACCGCTTACCACAAGCTTTTATTTTCATTGTAGCAACTCACGCTTCTGGGGGTTGATTTAAATTTTAACCGGGGAGGGTCTCTCGGGGGTCTCTCCCGAGGATCCATCGCGGCCGCGGCGCCATTTTAGGAGGCGCTGAGCGGGCGGGAGGCGGAGCCGAGGCTCCCTCACAGCCGAGGGGC
>JAHLSL010000025.1:9612603-9636861 GCA_025920805.1 Petroica traversi | reverse complement strand
TGTGTGAGGGGCACGGCGCTGCCCCGCCCGGCCGCCGCCCTGAGGCTCTGCCGTGAGGGGCCGCCGGCGTAGCGATGGCCTCTCCTGTGCCCGAGCGCTGAACGCACAGACTGGGCAGGGTCCTCTCCTGCTGCGGGGTTGGGAGGCGATGTCTCTTAAGGCTCTGTGCCGCTCCGCAGTGTTTGTGGTTCTCCGTGCGGGTCATGCATACAGGTATCTCCGAAGCGGTGTCAAGACCTGGTGCCAGGCCTTTGCAATGACAGGACGAGGAGCTCTCGCCGTAAACTAAAACACAAAAAGTTCCACCTCCGCACGAGAAAGAGCTTTACGATGAGGGTAGCAGAGGACTGGAGGGCTGTCCTGGGAGGGCGTGGAGTCTTCCTTTCTGGAGACTTTTAAAACCCTGCTGGACACGTTCCTCTGTCATCTGCTCCAGGTGACACGGCCCTGCAGAGGGGTCGGACTGGGTGATCTCCACAGGTTCATTTCAGCCCGAACAATTCTGCGATGCTGAAGTCCTGAGCCCGGTCACCGTGTCCGACAGAGAAGATGGAAGTGGAGGGCACTTGTTGGTGTTGGGTACTTGTTGGTACTTGTGGGTACTTTGAAATAAAGGTTTTCAGTTCTAAATCGTGAGCATTAAATACCATCTTAATTGTACCACCAGAGTAGTGCTTCGGTTAAAAAGGCTGTGCTGCTTTTCTTTAAAAGAATTTATACTGAAAGAGTTATTGGAAGTCCGGAGTTTATTACGAGCTTTTTAGACAGAAGTAATGCATGAAATGTAGTGTAAGTGTTTAGTAAAGGAAATTAATGGTGGACCTTTCAGGAAACTAGTGGTGACCTCAGCTACCTTATTGTACTCAGACACTAAGGAAAAATATGTCAGTAAGACAGAGATAAGTTGCAATAAAAAAGAATGTAGGAAATCTGCACGACCAATTTCTAATGGGTTATGTATTTCAGCAGTTTACATCTTAAATTGTAGAGGAAGATTTCCCTTAACTTACAGGCATGAAATGATCAGTAAAAAAAGTAATATTTTTTCACTTAAATGGGTCAAAATGTTGATAAAATATTGATTTGTTAATTTCAAGAGGGTACAATAGCTTTTTCTAGTTAATTTGTGTTAATTGTCTTGGTCATCACTTGCCTAATATGGTGTCTGATTTGTTAAATTCTTTGCCTACTATTGAAAGAAATTAAGAATCCCATAGTGAGCAAGGGGTAAGGAATGTTTGCTTTCATGGGTGAGTCTTGGTTTCTTGGTGTCATACTCTCCTGCTAGACATCAGTTGGTTTGAATTACCTGACTTAGGTTTTGTTTATCTTCCAAAATAATTTTGCTTGTCTTACACAGGCTCCCATCTTTAGATGACCTTAGTTTTGTGCTTAAAGTTGTAGAAGGAAAAGTACCATTCACTGAGAAGTGATAGGTTTCAAGAATTCACTCTCTAGCACATCTTCCCAAAATAGTCTTGAGCAAATATGTGCAAAGAATATGAAGCAATAACATGAACTCTTGTGTAATTTGCCAACTAAAGTTCATTGTCTGGCATAGCTAGATGTTTGAGGATCACACTGCAAACCATCCACATGAGCTATGCTTTCCTCACACCTACTAGATAAAACATGGCAGGATTTCAGTTGCAGTTTCATAGACAAACAAGACAGGTTAATAGTTTCTTCCTGCTTCTGTGGATCAGATTAACATTCACTGCTGTCTTCAGAGCAATTGTGATGGTTCCAAATCCCACCACTGGTTCCCAGGAGGATAGTGATAAAGAAAGGAACACTTGTTGTTTAAAAAGACGCAGTCTTTTTCAGACAAACTTCACTTGGGAAGGGGTAGGTGATTCAGCCCTCCCTGCTTGCTACTGAAAGCTGAAGCCACGTCACTCAGTATAGGAGAATTCAGGACTCTGCAAAGGAAATTCAGGATTCATTTATCTGGACACTCACAGTGAAGGGGAAGGCTTTGGTTCCATCTCCATCCCAAGCATTAACTCTGTATTTTATCCTCATACTCTTTTGAATTGTCTGTATGTGGATCAGAAATCAGATCTCCTCCCTCCCTCTGACTTGAGAATGACAATCAGTAGTTTAGAGCATCACAGTTGCTTTTCTCTTCTTAGATATTTATCTGAGCCTTCAAAGGAGAATGTAATAATGAAAGGGCACATGCTGTGTTGTGTAAGTTGGGTGTTTGTCAGGACTTAAGATACACAGTGAGATTAAACTGTTACCTGTGAGATGGCAGTAATAAATCGTATTTAGTATATTAATATATGCCAGGCGTGTATGGGTTTGTACTTAAGGAGCTGCTGGGTGTGACTGCCCCAGTGAACCAGGGATACAGTGCAGAGGTCACACTGCTGTGCTGACACCTGAGTCAGGGACTCATGTCACATGTGTGGCATTCTGGAGAGAGGTGAACTCCTCAGGCTGACTGCACTTCTGTTTACACACATCCAGCTGTAGGTCATTCAGCTATTAGCCTATAGTGCCAACTAATTCTGTACTAGTCTGAAACTAAACTCATGGACGAGGGTGTTAGCAATTGCAATAATCTTATCAATAACACCATCATTGTACTACGAGGCATCAGTGTTTAAATGCAGATTCATGCAGATTTATATCACACTGTCCAACTATACAACATATTGTCAACTTAGCATTGTAGAGTAAGGAACACATAAATCAGTTTTCTTCATGCTTTACTCTCTCTGAATATTTTAATGATTCTAAATTATCCATCAATGCATGTCCAAAATGTCTGTTGCTATGGTATGGTGTTTTAGTGCTAAATGCAGAATTAAAGGGCTATGCAATACAATATAAAAACTATACTATAAAATTAAAAGGCTATACAATACTGTAACAATGAGCTGCCACCTGTAGATGTAGGGTTGTGAACTTTGATTATGTGTGTATTTCTGCAAGCAAAGAATCTAGATACTGGTACATTATTGTGGAAGTCAACTGCCTGTTTGAGGAAAGGGACTTCTGGTGGAATAAATTCAGAAGTATACATCATGTAATCTCTTGCATATTCAGATACTGGGCACTACTGGATAAAATATATATTTTGTGTCTTAATAGTCTCATTAAGTCAGATAAACCTGTCATCTTAAGTAGAACCATTGCAAAAGACCGAAAGAAAAACAGAACCCATTTACATCAGATATTTGTTACATCACTACAAACAAATACTATTTCTGTATATTGGACTAATTTCAGAGTCCAGATAGTACATGACAAAATCAGTGACATCAGTAGTACCACTACCAACAGAGGCCCACTCACTTCAGCTGAATGGCTTTTGTAAAAGATGGAATCTCATTATTAATCACCTTGTATACCACAAAACATATTACTGAAATCTTCTAGTTCATCATTCACCCTCGTGTTGTAGATAAAGCAGGAAGTGCAGTGTCTTACTGAAAGAAGAAATGGCAGAGTAACCATGAAAATCACATTTTCAAATCACTATGGTTACAGATATTTCATAGTCAAGAATCTTTTAAAAGCTAGGAATAGAGTGCTGATTCTCAAGTGTTAGGGGCTTAATATTTTGCTAATATTTTGTGTCCTGATCTCTCCCCTTGAGTCTGACACTGAACTCTCTGTGTCCAGGGTTGGTAGGAGCACTGGGCCAGTGGGTACATCCTTGTGCACAGGGCCACGTTCCTCATACCAAATCATCTACCAGTTTTGATCTCTAGAGTACTTGACAAACACCACCCCGCCAGGACTAATACTATCACTCTATCGATAGATGGACAAATACATTATTACAGCCTGATGAGGAAACAGATATTGAAATTAACTTGCTTTCCAAGCATGACAGAAGCATTGAGAGTTGAGAGTACAGACTCCAGCTCAACTGATACTTGGGCCCATCCTTAAACTCCTTCCTTTTAAACAGATAGCATAAGCATCTGTAAAATGTCCTGCTAAGCCCATGCTTCGAGGCTTTAGGCTTGCTGGTTGCTGGTGTGACACTCTGATCAGCACAGCTTGTGTTACAAATGCTTTCTTTGGAAAAATTCCTATTATTCAGTCTTTTCCATTAGCTATGTTTAAGTACACAACAAATTATTAATAGGAACAAGCAGTTGTCATGGAGATAATATGATCTCAAATGCATTTTTTGTAAATGGCACAAACCTGGCATATCCCATGTGCCTTGTATGGACAATTCCTACATAATGTTTCCTGTGTTAGATACAGGGTAGATATATATCTTTGCTTTTTGTGCCAACACCCAATGGAGAAACCACTGCTTCTGGCTTCAGATGGTTGGCTTTAGGAATATGAAAAATGTAGGACTTGTAAGTCACAGGGTTTTTTAAGCTGCAACATCTTAGCAAGAGGCTGAACTGCTCAGTTCTGTGAAATCTCAAACACAGTACAACATCCAAATTATGGCTAAAAACTCGCAGGATGTATTTTCTTTCCTCATCTTGATCCACAGAATTATGCCAAAATGCAGTAATTAATCCAAAAGAAGGCAGCTGGCTAATATAGCTAGGGAGGCTTCAAGGGCATAATAAGGATAGTTTTCCTTAGAATGAGACTGCTATCCTATTAAATGTCTATAAATCCAGGTGATGTTTTGTTTAGGATTATCATAACATTTCTAGACTTTAACTGTGCCTCTGCAAAGTAGTTCACTGTGCACTTCAACCATTCTTACCTTTATTCTGCACCTTTTCTCTGATCCTGGAGATTCTGTTACACTTCAGCAGGACAACATCTGACTGCTGGAACCTTCTGTACCTGTTTACTTGGGTGAATGAAGGAGATTCTCTGTATATTATAGCTGTTGCTTCTTTTTTTTTCAGATATTTACTCATCAGTTAATATTACATTACAGTTACCGTCATAATGACCTTGAGCTGGGGAAAGCAGTTATGCTACAGAAAGGCTGCAAAAAAGAATTTCAGCAAGAAAATTTGAGTTATTGCTCCCTCATTTTCCTGCCTAGTAAATGTATGTTTCTTTCATAGCACTGCCACTATCTTGCAGTGAAGGAAACATAAACCCAGCTGGGGAGTACCCATGATTTCTAGTGCATGTTAATATGATATCCATGTTGGCTTGGAGATGTCACAGGTGTCTTGTGTGACAAAACAGGTCCAAACAACCTGCTAAGGTTGGCTTGGCTAAACTGCTGCCTTGCCCTCCAGCTCAACATCAGCTCCCAAAACCCAGTTCCAAGCAGTGCTGGCTGCTGCTTAAATGCTTCCTGTGAAGAGAGAGCCTGAGGAGGGAAATTTTCTTCTGAAACCTCTTTGTGTATGTACTAAAGGACAAAGGAGAAGTTCACTGCACAGGCACACTTATTCTCAGATCCCAATTTCGCTTCACTGTGGTTAACAAGTGTATTATTAGTAATAGCTAGTTACAAATAAGAACCTGACCTTATTTTTAACCTACTACTGAATCAGATCTAATTGTAATAGGTGGGTTCACTGCTGTGCTTTGCTCTTTGCTCATTCAGAATTTCACTGCCTTCCATCTTAGGTATTAAAAATAGGTGGCAAGTTGGGTAATTATTATTGTTCCAAATCTCATTTGCAGCCTTATATAACAGTGTTCTCACCAAAAAGTTTATTTTAAGTGTGGAGTGGAAGAACATACTGTAACAACCTGAAATTATTTGCAATACTGGAGCTGGGTTATACAGAGTCTAGATAGAGCTGTCTCTTCTTTTTTTGATGAGCCATTTAATATTAATCAAAACAAGGTACTAATTAATATCTGTGAGTGTATTAATAGTAAATATATAAACATGCAAAATGTAATAATAATGGTAAATTGCTTAGGAAGAGGATAACCCCAGGTGAATAGAACTGCACTTGATAAACCTGAGCTTTCTCATTAGTAACATTAGTAACACTGTTCATTCACAAAGTACTGTCTCCGTTTTTAGTAGCTAAGCCCATTTATCCCTTCAGCCATGAGCTGTGTCACCATTCCTCACCTTTCTTCATCACACCCATCAAACACATGTGACTTGGGAAAGATGAAAAATGTTGGGAAGACGTAGTGATCAATCCTGAGAATATTAGATACTTCCCTTCAGCTGTAACAAGTTCCCCTGCTCTCCCTGTGATGACAATAACAACAAAACTGATTTCTTCTATTTGAATAATATATTTTATTTTTTCATCTTCTATTTCATTGCATGCTGTGACCTCCCTCCGTGATCAACATCCTTTTCACATCAAAGCTGGCATTTATTCTTCCTGATTACTGTTCTTCTCCTCTATCCCTTTTCCTGTTCATAACTTCCTTTCTTCCCCCTTTTCAGCCTCACTGAATTGCATCTAGCCAAATGATCCACAATACCTCTTGAGCTCTGAAAATGTAATTTTAAACTGTTTTTTCTCCCTGCATAAGATAAATATAATGAAAAATAAAAAATACACTGTTATAAATTTGTCTAATAAAAATCTCAGATTTGGCAGAAGAATGAAAAATGGCCATGAAGTGACACATTAATCCCACTGGTAGATGGTAATGCCAAAATTCTTGGCATTTCTCTGGAACTGGGAACTTACTGAGGGAGCACCTGACATCCATAATGATGTGGCATCAGTGGTAATTGCTGAGCTCTTTCACTGGCACTGGCTCCTGTTAGCCCCATCATCACTGTATTGAACTGTGAGTGTTACTCACACCTTACTTGGCAGCCCAAATCAACAAATCCTAAAGGTTCGCAGGTTAAAAGCTGGGTTTGCACTGGGCTGTCCAAGTGCACACTCAGATTGAGCTGATTAACCATCTGAGTCCCTCCCTAGCACTATGGGCATCCAGAGCTCAGTGTCTCTGTGCTCAAAGGCAGGAACCAGTGCTAACCCTGCTGCCAGGGCACACGGAGATTTACTCTCACGTGTACATATCTAGCACAAGCATAATGTTAATTTTTATACTTAACCAATGTGGTTTTCCTCCTCAGATTGCTGAAAAGATGAATGAAAAGAAGATGACTGTCGTCTTAACTGGATGAAGAATTTGTCTATTGTTAAATAATGTTATCAAGTGTATCATCAGAGAGAAGAACTGGTTTCGGTAAACTGTCATTAACTTGAGCAATTACAATTTTTCAGTTCAACAGTGAATGCATCTGTATCAGGACTGAATGAGTGAGAGGCAATCAGGGTCTACAGCAGTGGTTGACCTCACCCATGCAGAATGAGAGGGAGTTTCCAGCTTCACAAGGGAGACTCCCCAGCACAGAATCACTGGGCTTACCCTGTGGGGTACTGCCACACAAATTTTACTATTCAAATTTTACTATCAAAACTAATCTTAAAAAAAATCCATCTGAACCTCCTCAGAAGAACATTTTTTTTTTTCAGAAACATCACCTTTCAGACATCAGATACAAGTTATTCTCAACAGCACAACAGTTAAACAGACCATTCTTTCGATGGAGCAGTTCCTATATGAAGGCTCTCAATGTAACTTTTCATAAATTGCCCTCTCTGTCCTGATTGTAGTTATACTTCCTTTAACAAATCATCTAATACGGCAGAAAATAATTATTGTTTTTTCTTCTAATAGTGAGAAAAACTTCACTGGCATAGCTCCTACAGTTCTATTTTTTTGACAATGACCAACAGAAGACAGTCAGGAAATGTACCAAAATCTACCAAGACTTACTCATGTGTAAATAATATGACAAATGAAAGAATTTCCACAATAAAGGTGTGTATATTACAGTAGCCTTGAGATAGGGCTGACTTCTTCCAAAACAAGTTCTTCTGGTTTTGTGCGACTATTTAATGCACTTCTGTGTTGAAGAGAATAACTCTTGTTCTCGCTCTGTACTATGGAACCAGTAAAGCAGGAGGCACCATGGGCTGGTGAACAGATCAGGAGGAGATGTCTCTTGTGTCTGTTTAAAGATCTTCAAGGCCATTTCAACTCCCACTTTCCCTTCTGTGAAGTGTTGCAGCTACTATTAATTTTGCTAGTTATATGAGCAGATTTTCTAAACTGAAATACTCTTTCTTCAAAGCATAAGGTATCTTAAAGAGAAAAGTCATAACTATTAGGAAAACAAATTCATTATTATGTCTGTAAAAAGGCTTCTGGGCAGTGTCACTGAATGCAAATACTTGCATTTTGTTCATCTGTTTAAATGT
The DNA here is from genome assembly GCA_025920805.1 of Petroica traversi. Classification (NCBI taxonomy): domain Eukaryota; kingdom Metazoa; phylum Chordata; class Aves; order Passeriformes; family Petroicidae; genus Petroica; species Petroica traversi. The sequence goes on along the minus strand of JAHLSL010000025.1, from coordinate 9,628,702 downwards.
TAATGCTTTCTACATATAACCCAAAAGAAAAATATATATGTATATATATATTCCTTGTAGAGAGGGCAGCCTCTCTAAAAACATACTGACAGAGGGTATGTGTAACATGGCTTTTCACTTGTCTCGGGAGATTCTGCAGTGTTCAATGGCTTGCAGACACAAAGGTAATTTCACTTAGTCTGAAAAGCAGCTCTATGTAAGATGTCAGAAGCACAGCACTGGACAATAAGATTTCTAGGTGAGGGAGTGACTGGATGTATCCATCTGAAACTACTAATATGTATTTTTAAAGTAGGGGTGCTACCAGCAAAGTACAGCTTGTTGTGAAGTGAGACCATGTATGTAGCAGATGCTGGTAGTCCCTGTGCATTCAAATCCCTTCTGCTTCCCTTTTTTATCATGGGATTGTGAACTGTGCTTTTTTGGTTTCATAATTAAAGGGTAGAACAGATGGAGACAACTTGAAGAACTGCATCCATTAATTTAATGTAGAGAATGTCTCCACGTTATAATTTAATATAATGGGATTTTACTTGAGTGAAATAAAACTCTACAGTCTAGTGCTTGGGAATGTTTACTATACAAGCAGCTTCACTGTTGAAAAGATTTCACTGAGTCATGCCATGACTCTCTGCCAAATACCAATCATATGACCTACCCAGCTAGAAAAGGGTGTTTCTTCATGCCAGTACATTTCACATGCTACCCTACATTGAACCTTTTTTTTGGCTGTTCACCTGTGGATTTTATGTGGTAGCAAAGGGACAAAAGACAATATAATCTGTCTGCGTGTGCTTAAAAAAAAAGAGTAGATACCAAGAAGCACAAGCCAGCTGGACTAGTATTAAGAATGGCAAACAAGAAGGGTTGGGTTTGACATTATTTCAGAAGTAGATTTAAGGCAGATAATCCAAACCAAACATTGATACTGGTGAAAAGCAGTGAATTTCTTATCAGTTTCAGGAATCAAGATGCTACTCAGGAGATAACAAACAATTTCAGAAGTTCAGAGAACAAACTTCCTTCTTTCTGTTGAAACAGGGGGTTTAATTCCTATAGTTAAGACAGAAAAAGAAAATCCAAAAGTAGATGAATGAGTTCTATATACAGCAGTGGACACTGCTGATTTCCCTAAATCTTGTGAAATATTTGTACTTAACTGTGACTATTTGAGTGAAACTTGTATAAGTTAAACTTTGGGAATCCTCTATTTTATTCCTGAAATGTTTTTTATCTATGGAAAACTACAGCAAATGTCTTGTGCTAGTGATTCTTTACTCAGCAAGCTCCAGCTGTAGATACGTAATACCCACCTCCCACACAGCTCACCATGACTAGCAATAAATACATTGTCTTCTGCATACAAAGGCTACTCCTCTGATAATCAGTCACTAGGATAGGGATGAAATAATCAGGGGAAATAGTATTAGAAAGAACACAAAGGCTCACAATGGGCCCAAGTGTCTCTGCTGCAATCCTTAATATCCAACTAAAATATCCTAGGGATTAACTTGCCTTGGTGACAACTGAGTAAGGAAGTTAAAGGGATGAGCACACATAGCACAGAAAGTTTAATTTAAACTTCCCATCAGTGTGCTCTGTGAAATCACTGTTGGGCTGCATGGGAATAATTGAGAGGTCACAGGGGATTATATGAGCATTTATGTTTCATTCTGGCCTAAGTGTGTTCAGCTCCAGTGACATCAACCAAATTGTTTCCATCTTCAGTAATGCTGAATTTACCACTAGGCCTTCAAAGAATAATACGTTTATCACCTGCACATAATACATTTGTTAATCTGTCACCAGGTTTTCAAGATCTCAGGTTTTCAAATTTTCTGCATTCAACTACTGTACATGCTGAAGCTTCCCTGCCCGGTGTTAAGAAATTAAAACCAGGATGGTTAATGGTTTTGGAACAGAACACAGCTCACCTCCCTCAGAACAGAGCAGATTATTGCTTTAATGGCAGTAGGCTTTGCCAGGGACCCTGATATGTGGTGCTCAAATCTTTGTCTACCACTGGATGAGATGTGTCACTCAATTTTTCCTGCTTTCCTTTGCTTCCCTATACTTCTCCTGTAGCTCTCAGTTGAGGAATGGCTGTTGCACTGGCTCTTTCTCACTTCCCTACTTCAATTACAATCTTATTCTTCCTCCTCTTCAAAAGGACTTCTTCTTTGGAGAAATATTCACACCATTTAAGCAAACCTATGGTTTTAGTCTGTCCTTTGGCCTTACTTTGGTGCTCTTCAAACCACAGCAGAACACATTCCATGAGATAATTAGCAGCTATATTCAAGGAGCTCCATGAAAGATAGGAGTTCTGAATTTTGAGAGGATGTTTGTATATCTGATGTAATTTTGTCTCATAACAGCCTGTGTAAGCTCCCTATGCAACAGAACAAAGGGCAGGATTAACCATGAATTGAAAAAACTTACACAAGAAAAATAACTATTTTCTTTCCAACAGCTGGTGCAGCTTTTTCCCTGTTGGATCTGCCTGTAACACTCCAAACCAACTAGAAAGGAAATGTTAGAAACCCTCTGAAATGATGCTTGGTGCAGGTAAGCTAAGGTGCTCTTTGCCTGACACATTCACTGAATATCTGGTTTTTTCACTTGGAAAATACACTTCTACAGTCAAGCAACTGTGATGTTTTTCTTAAACATTCATCCCTGTATGCAATAAAATACTTAATAATTTTAATATCAGCTCCTCCGCAGAAAAGATTTAGCCGAAATAGATAGAAACTTGTGGCAAAGAGCAGAACTCCCAGAGCTGCACGGTTGGTGTGACTGTGCTAGGGCTTCTTGCACAGCCCGTGGGTGACTCTGTGATCTGGACGTGCCTTCACAGAATCACTGAGTGCAACAGATATTTCTGCATTGGGTAGTTATTCCCATCTTACTCACAAAAGAACTTCTTCCCCCCCAGTTTTCTTCCAGCAAGGAGGTTCCTGCTTGTGTTAGGATTTTGTCTTTCCATGGTGTCTCCTACTTGCTAAGTCTGTCCTATTTGCAGAGTGGAGGAAGGCATACAGCATACAGGAAAGAATTTCTAATTTCCCAGGGCCAAAACATTTAACAGCGGAGACTTGCTGATTATCTGGTCTTCTCTGACCACCCTTCTAAAATCTGATAATTGCTTAGATCTGAACACACTGAGCACACTTCTAAAATAATTCAGATTCTGGTATCTTGTATGAAAAGAATAATATTTTATTACCAATTCTACAATAGCATTTTCCATCAGTAGTTTTCAGTGGGCTTTGTAAAGTCAATACCACTTCACAGGTGAGGAATCAGTGTTCAGCAATGAGATTATTTACCCCAAACCATCTCAGCCAGCAGTACAAGGAAGGAACGTGATCCAGACAGGCTGGCATCAGATCCAGCTGGTCATTTAAAATGGAAAATATATTATTATTTATTCTTGGAGGATTTGGTAGCTCAGCCACCCTTTCACTTTTTTTTTTTTCCAACCTCACAGATACTGTTTTTCTTCTCTTGGATCTTTAGGGTGTGTTCTTCCTTCTTTTGAGCAGAGATCCAGAGAATGAAATCTGGTTTTGGAGCTCTAACTCTAACCCCAAGCCATGGAAGCTTTTTCTGGATTTGGTGACATTAAGCTCCAAGCTCCCTACTTACCCCAGGCCCTCAAAATAAATGTTTAGATAGGATTATACAGGAAAATGCATTAGGAGAGGAAGAGGGTTTAAAAATAGCCTAGAATCTAAATCTGGATGTAATCTCCTCTAATTCTCCCAGTATCTGAGCAGAGGGCATGGGGCTGTACTAGCCTGGTGTTGGTAAATTCAAGCCATGTGCAGGATTTATGCTTCACAAATAGTAATAGCTGGAAGCAAATCACAAGCCAGGGAGCAAAAGAGAAAGGGTAGCACTATCCTAGTGCTTAATGCAAGAATAAAGAGGACAAAAATTAAGATGCACCAAAATTGTGCTAATCTTGATGGTGTGACTTTTAGTTGCCATGAAACATGCAAAACTGCTAATATTTCAAAATTTTATATTGCAATGGCTGAATTTAAGTAGTTATTGTGTTTTAAAGCCACAAAATAAAATACATATCTGTTTTAAACTTAAACTTAACAACAGGGCTCTTGATTTTTTAACACTGGGTTTTTTTTAACATTCCAGACTTTTCATAGCTCTTTACTATGACCTACTATCCAGCTTAAGTTGCTTGTACTTTTTTCCCCTAGCAACATCAGTGGCCACCTGGAAATGCAACAGGTGAAAACTAATGAAAAATTTTAAATATGTGACAATAAATAGGAAAATTTATTGCAATAGGGACTGGAATTTGCATCCTAATTCCTGTAAGAAACAAAGACTTCTATACTTCACAACTCATAACTCTTCCGGTTTCCTTATTGCATGAACTTTGCTGCTCAGCAAATTCCTTAAATACTCAACAGACACCTCGTGATACCAGATAATGTCATAGTCAAGCAGAAGTTGTTTTCCCTCAAAAATACAGAATGGACAAGAGAGCCCCCACAACACATACAGCCTCAAAAAACACATTTTCAGTACAACCAAACTCCTTCTAGTTTCAGTTAAACATGTGGAACAGCAGTTTAACTCATCTCCACTAAGTATTTTCCTAGTTCTAGATTCTACTACTGCCTCTACAGGTAATTTATGCTCTGTTACAATATTGGATCACGCTGTGGTGACTCAGCTGTTAAAGTGTAACTGCTCCTCTTGCTGCAGGTCCACCATCACCCAGGGCTGGTAACAGAAAACACGAAGATAACTATAAAATACCTATTAATTTTCTGTTAACTCTTTTGTTTGTTTGCAATTTATGTTCTCCAAGTAGATCATCCTTCCAGAAATGCACGTTTGCATGCTTTCTCTACTGTCGTGTTATTGTGCCAATTCCTCATGTGTTTTCTGTACGTACTAATCCCTGTAGCACGTCATTAATTCATGGTACAGGCATGGATATTGGAGAAAAATAATTAAAACAAGACTGCAGTATCATAGCTATGCCATTACTTTTTGTTTTCTTTTTTTCCTTCAGATACTGAATGAGCCCAAGTCACAGCCGGGGGTTTCAGTTTGAAAAGCCAATGCTGTGGTTCCATGTTCTGGTGAAAGCTGCCCCTCTTTTCACTGTGTACCTCCCTAGACCACAGTCTCAGTAGTGTCACAGCATCTCTGTGAGATTTCTTGCAGGAAAAGGATCTGAGCACAAAATACTCATCCCTGGTCAGGTTATTTTAATCCAGATCAGGTCCTTGAGCGGGTTCACTGCATAACATAACCCCACATGCAATTACACCCACACAGTTTGGGGAAAGATGTGGGACTGGAGAGAAACAAGGTGACTTTGGGCTGCAGAAGGTGCAGCTGCTGCCAGGAGAAACATTGATCAACCTGTAGCAAATATTTGTTTTGAAACAACTTTGAAATATAGTTTTAGAACACTTGCAAATGAAATGTGTTTAGTGGTTGGGATAAAAGGCTACAGCCAAAACTAAGTCTCTCTCCTAATTATACAGAATAAACAGATACAAAATTAGACTACAGAGTCTAAATAGGTAATTTCACTGTTCATATTTAAATATTAGCTATTTAACAACAAAAAATATTAAATAAATATTTTTGATCACTCATGTCTCCTCGCCAAACTACAGCTCTAATCAGTGTTTAGGAATGAAGAGGCTTCCTGGGCAATGCTGGACCAACTCAAGCATGTCCTCACCTTACTATAAAACTACACCAAAACCATTTTTTGGCTAAAATGTACCATCTCACTTTTTCACATTAGCTTTACTTTTGTTAATGATGTTGAGACTGGAAAACTTCAGAAACAGAAGTAGTTGAGAAACCATACCCTATAAAATTTTGTTGTTTAAAGATTAGCATGTAAAAAAATACCTTTTGTTCAAACTATACGTAATGTTTTTCATCTGGCAACTCTTTTCCCTTTAAATGATAAAACATTAAAACATGAACTAAAAATAATCCTGTTGACTGTTCCAGTTCAGGAAATTTCTGTGAGCCAAGTTTTGTTGGTTTTTTTTCAGTGGCTGTTACTCCACGTTAAGTCAGCTCAGCAGATACTGAGTCCACAATCACAACTGCTTTTGTACAATCTTCATTTACTTCTTTTATTTTTGGAAACTATGACAAAACATCAGCTGGAGCACTCAGTCAAGCATTTTCTTAACACATCTGAAATAAAACAGCAGAGGATCATCTGCAAGAGAAATATTCCATAACTATGCACAGCACCCTAAAGGATGTCTCATATCCCTACCTGGAAGATCCTAAACAAGTGAAGATGTTTCTCATGCTGATGTTTAAAATCACCAGTGGGTTGTAATTACTATAACAATTTTATGCAGCAATAAATATTTTAAGAAGAGCAATTCTCACCTTCCCAAATCCTACAACATTCTGACAGGCATTAAAATCAGCATTTCTCATGTTTCAGTAGTTCTGCATCTCTGCTCTTACTCTGTACTTTGAAGGAGAATTTAATTTTGTTTCTTGTGAGAAGCTGGCTCTCAGGTCTGGTAAGAATCTGATAACAAAAGGTGATGTTTTAAGTTACATTAAGTAACATTTTCTCTGGAACCATATGCCTGCATCTAAAGTAAATCTGCTATTTAACAACTCAGAGAGCCAAATCCCTCATGAGAGTTCCAAGGATAATGGCAATTGTGTGCATTAGAAACTGAGCTTGTCAGCAAAGGACACAACCAATAGTTGTCCTTTGCAGCAAAAATCCCGACACTATGTCTGTCTAAAAGACATGTACAAACACAACCGTGTTTACGGTTCCCTGGGATTTCCCAGGGAGAAGACAAACGTGCTGCTTGTTGGAGTATCCTCGCTAGAAGGGAGTACAGTGATGACATCGCTCTGCAGCCTCCGGACTGATGGAAGAAATCGTGGGTTTCAAAAGGCTCCACAGCCACACCTGCTGGCTTGGCGGGCTCGGCACAACACGGGGGAAACGGGAATTTTCAGAGAAATCAGTCCATAATAATGCTTTAAACTGTGTCACGCCGTAGTGCCCTCAGGGTGTCAGAAGAATGGTCAACATTTTAAAACAGTGTTACACCAAATGTTGTATAGAGGCTCTTGTAAAATCCTCAGTAGCCAAGCCAAGTGTTAAGCTAAAAAACAGAAATTACATTTCCTAAGCTTCCACAACCCTTTGGTACTTCTTTATACATTAAAAGGTGATTGCTTGGTATCTGATATTCGACTGGAGAGTTTGTTTTACTCACCTTCTCTTTGGGTGGCAACAAAAATGTTTCTTTTTCACTGTTCACTGTGTGATTTCTTCACTCTGCAAAGGGCCAAATCTGGTGCTTTTCTGTGATACAGTTATGCCTTTTAAGGAGCAGGCTCAGAAAAGTGAAGACTTGGCCACTGTCTCAGAGTCTGCTCTTGTATAGGAGAACATGTAATCAATGTCCTCTGAGAGATCTTAGAGAACTTTAGGGAAATACATGCTTTGGGGGATCTTTTGGGACATTCTTGGCTCCTCTGAATATCTCTCCTCTACTGCGCACACACACACAGAAAGCAAGGACTTTTATGTTTGCTCTACAGGAGCAGTTTACCAATGTGGGCATAGTTATGGACTGATATGTGTTCATATAATTATATAATCTGTAAATTAATATCAACATGTTATTAAGAGTCTTCTTATCTAGTCCTATTCGGTGTCTGTCTCTACTTAAATATCTCATTTTTTTTGTCATTGCACCTAATTCAGTAACATCTGGGATGTCTGGGCCTTATTCTGTTCCTGTGTAACCTACTTCACAGTTTTTGGCTCATTGTTCTGAATTGGTACAGTGGGTGGGTGGAAGGTGAGTTATTATTTTAGCTCCTAGTTCTAGGGTAGGTAAGGGCCCCAGAGTTTTATTTAAATTATACCAGAGAAATTATTCCCTCTAGGAGGACTCTGCTGGCTGAGAGTATTTGGGACAATTGTGCCAAAACACTCTTCTAATTTGCTAGATATGGGTTATAAATGGACTTTTAGGGTAGCTGGGGCTGCTTCACCTCTGTTTACCCAGTTCTTTATTTCCAAATTGCGTTTACATGTGCTGCCCTGCCCTTTATGTTTCTGTGGATGTGATTGACACTAATGAACAGAACCTGAAGTTCTTAGTTATGCAGTTTTTGAGCTTGGAATAAGAAATTAGAAACATATCATAAGATCATCAACTTAAATCTTCTGGGCAGCCAGGAAAATGCGGCATCTCTGACTACAGATTCTTCCTCCAATGTGAAATATCTTCTCTGAGTGTGTCAGAAGATACAATGGGTTTCCAGCCCAGATCAGGTGGGTTCAGACTCTTGGCCAGAAGTGTTTCCAGAACTGATTTTACCATCTCCATCCACATCCATACATTCCTCTTCTGCATACCTGAGGGATATTGCCGAACTTTAAGACTGTCAGTCTGGAGCTTCTTAAACTAAAGGGCCCAAGTGAGAAAGCTAGGATCCCTATCTCCATAAACAGTTTGGAACATGTGATTTAATAGTTTAATTATTGCCTAATTTGAATCATATGAAGCATTTTCTGAGAATCTCTCCTTCTCTTCCTTGGCTGTTTGGATGAAAAACAGATGCTTCCAACATAAATAAATCTGATGTCTGAAATGGATGGACCAATACCCCTCTAAAGCCAGAGGAAGAGACCAACTTCGTGCATCTTGTCCTCATTCTGAAAGAACATCCTCCATCCCTCCATTTTAATTTACCTTCCAGCTACCATAGCTGGATGGTCATGGCCACTTCTGAAGTGGGGCATTTTATAATGTCCTTTTATGCTGTCTCAGTGGAATTCATGGAAAAGAAAAGAAACCAAAATAAACATACTAAAATAAAATAAAATAAATCCTCCTGAAAGCTCTCAAAATGTTTGTGAAGGATCTTGAAAGGTTACAAAGACTTCTGAGGAATACAAGTACTTAAACTATAAACTGCTTTCTCTTCCTTCTCTCCAAAGCTCCATTTCATTTTAAGTATTAAACTTAGTTGTTATAATTCAACACCTTTTGAAATTGTATCTGTAACACTGATCATCCATCATCAACAAAATCAGTAATTCTGGAGATTTTAACATGTCCCCTACAACTATCAGAGATTTGAAAGGACAGAAAGAGAGAGAGGAGTAACCCCTTCTGTATTTCAGCTGTGGGAGGAAAACTTGGCCTCTGGTCTTTCCTTTTCCCTGTCCCCTAGAAATGAATGAGATCCTTCATTCCTCTGCAGCAACTGCATTTTCTATTGCAATAGAAAGAATGAGTCAGAAGAGCCTGCTGCTGGTGAAAGCTTCACTGGGTTGTCTTCAACAGAGTGCTTCATCCTTTTTGTTTTGAGCTTTTGTGGGGTTAATCAGTTATTAGAAATGCCTGGTATCACCACGAGAATTCTGGATTTGCTTGTCATTTATTTTAAGACTTAATGAACAAGCTCTCTTTGTGGAAGAAGACATTTGAGGTATGCTCTTAAAAATAAAATAGAGCAAGCTAGTAAAAAAAGAAAATGCATCTCAATTAGATTATTCTTCCTCCATCTGTTCTCTCAGATCTTTTTATGGCAGGAAATTGCCTATTGGATTTTTGATTTTGCTTAATGGAAATGGCAAAACTTAAATCCATTCCCATTCCCACTGAAATCAGGGGAAATAAAATTCAGTGTCTGAACAGAACACTTTTTTTTAAAAACCATTAGTGTCTGCAACTCCATATGGTAATTATAACATCAGTGAATTTAAATTAACTGAAATACTTGCAAAATTGTGGACTGGCACTTACACTTCTGAATCTACTTGGCATTTCTGAAAAGTTTCCCAACTTCTCTAATCAGCAATTTCTGATATGCCACATTCTTGTGTGGCCAACCCAACTAAACCCTGTGAACTCCCCATATGACTTTGGGGCAACAGACTGCAACTAGATGGATTTCTAAAAGGAAGTGTGGGTTCTAATAGGAAATAGCATTTCCAGTAAGGCACTGAGCTGGGGGAACCTTTTCCTGGCATTTTTTTAGGATGCAAAACTTCAGGAAGTACCATCCCTGAAAATCCTGGGCTCTGTAAAGAACTCCAAGGATGTGTCCAGCTGCTCGACAAACAGGACATTATAAACAGACAATAAATCAGCTGATAAAAGAGATACAAAGATTGCATAACATATTCTTTTTTTTGTATCCATGTAAGGATTGGTAAAATACATTCCAAATCTTTCATCTTTCAAAACTGAAGTGAATTCAAATATCCAGTACTGCTGTGTTCCTCCCTGTCCTTTCTCTCAGAGAAGGATATGTAAAAGCAGATCCTTCCTGCTGACTCATTCTGCTCTATAAACTGTATCTGAGGTTTGACACTAAGGGAATTATCCTCGCTTGTTAAAAAGATATTTACCTCCATGTTTATAGTTCAGCTGAGCCGGAATAACTACTGCGGGATACTGTTGTTATAATTATTATTAATAATAATTATAACAACAACAACAACAACAATAAATAACAATAATAAATATCTAAAGCATGAGAGCATGAGTTGTAACAGGAGTTATCACACCTCTCCACAATTCTAAAGCTCTACAGAATTCCATAATAGTAGGTGGACAACTGCAGAATTTTAGAAAATGCAGAGTAAAGTCTTTATTAAGTGGAAATTAAGTAACACTTAGAAAAACTTCCAAGCTGCCGCATTGTTAACCATGTGCTATGTCTCCAAAGTTCCATGTAGTTCCTTCCTCACTTTTCCAGCATTTTCTCTTGCTCCATAGAGAGCCCTTGTTACTGATCACCCTGGGGCTCTGCACTGATGGACATTTTTGATATGGACAATATGGAAAACCATCTGCAGGGCAAACAGGCACAGGTTACCTGGGAATAACATAGATTTCCATCTTCTACAGGTTTATAAAACAACTCTGTTGTTTGGTTTATACAGTAACAGCCCTATTTTTAAAGATAACCTTTGCACTGCTTTGACTGAATCTGGAACCAGAACATAATGGTAACTCTGACCTACATAGGCATATTACATTGTAATTTAGCTTTTATATGATTATTTTCCTTTTGCTAACATGGTACTGTATCTAGAAGTTCATCTGCAGGAAACTGCTTTTTCTGTATCAGTTGAATTAGAGGTGCCATTCCCCTCCAAATACCCTGCACATATATTTTCCATATGTAGGGTCTTTTGAAATCAGTTAAGGAGCCCTGTACTATTGTGTAACCACATAATCTGTATAAACATCACTATGGGCAGCTCATGTTTAAACAAAACCTAAATGAGAAAGTTTAGTAATTCTACTTTGTGTTAACAAAATATTCTCAGATGAGATCATGATGTATAACAAAGGAAGAGGAAAAAAAACCAAAAAAATCCCAACAAAATGAAACAAAACAGTTTAATGAGTAGCAGGTTCTGTTTGTTTTAAAAGTACTCAAGGCATGAAAGCATGAACTGAAAAAACCCTCCTGCTACATCAGAACTGACTCTGAGGCACAGAGTGCCCTCATTTTCCAAAGTCATCAATGTCCTGATCCTACTGCAATTAGCAACTGCTAATGTAGGTGATGAACAAAAGAGAGCAGGATTTTGGCACAGTACAGTACAGGTATTGGCACAGTACCCAACCCAGCAGCAGCAGGACAAACTAGAAGCGATTAAAAGACAGGAGACAGAGTGAATGAGAAGGACAAGGTGGGAATGCAGAGTACTGAATACATTTAGCTCTTCTGAATTTCAGAGAAGGGTCCAAATTCTCTGGAGTAGCATTGCTGCTACCCAAGTCTTCCTTCAGTCATCCAGTCCAATGTTCCAGTTCTTCAGATCATTTCGTACCAGTTGGAAGCCTTAAACTTTGCAAAACTAACCCTTGTTCTTAATGAAGAATTAACACCTTTGATATCTGTACAAGAAATCTTAACAGTAAAAAAAAGGTGTGCTCTAGAAACAATAACATTTTATTTAGGATTAATCTTTCCACGAGTTCTTTCTTTATTGTTGTGAAGGTACTCAATTGCTTGTTCTAACTGGAAAAGGGATTTTTAAGCTCTTTGTTATCCAATCCATGGAAATAACACTGAAGCTCATCTAGAATTGTACGATTGATAAATTCCAATACTAAGTGAAGTCTTTTGTTTTGCTTAAATACATGAATCAGGTTAACAATATTCTTATGATTAAATCATTGTTGGTCAAAGAAGAAAACCACTTCCTACTATGACTTTTCATTTCAGTTTATAGAGACTTCCTCTAAAAGGCTGATAAAAAAACTGTAATTTGCTTAACTGAAGACTGTCATTTATTTGCAAACACACTGAAAGTCTTTGTTTCTGCTCAGTCAACCTTTAATACTTATACACATACATTTACCATATTTCTTTTCATGGTGCATCTTCAGGCTCTGAACCAACACTTATTCCTGCACCAGGAATAGAGCAAAGAAAGGAGAAGCTCCTTTCATCAGCCTAAAAATATCCTCTTGAATGTGTTTTATTTACATTAATAAATCATAGATAAGATGATCCCATATTAAAAGAATCACAGTAAAAATGTACTTTTTTACACTGAGGTCCATTTATCATTTAATTTTTACATTACTAGCTGCTGATAATTTGAAGCAGTTTTAGGTGAACTACAAAGCTGGTTTTAACTCAATATAAAAGTATCTGTTATTTTAATTACCTCTCCCTTTTTTTTTTTTTTTTTAATTGAGGGCTACACTCTCACTGGTGCCAGGTCTCCTTAGTGCCATCAAGAACCAGGACATCAGTCTGTGTTTAGGGTGAACTTCAAGGGAAGCTGAGGAACCCATATGGCAAAATGTGCCATTATCCCTAATTAAAAACTGATGAGAACTAAATTTTTAAAACATTCAGTTACTGCAAAGAGTGGAAATGGGATAGATATAAACTACAGAAGTAAAAATCAAATAAGTAAGAATCTAAATTTATAATTTTGTAATCTGACTGTCAGTTATTGTTTCTGTACTTCGCAGAAGTTCAGTTAAATCACAGTGAGCTGGTGTGTCTGGCAAGAAGAAAATCCAACCTGACCTATGTCCAGACTGAAATTCTTGTGGACTTTTCACAAGCAGAGGTTTGAACTCAAACTGAGCTTTTAGGGAAAATCTCCCCACTGCACTCCCACAATGCTGAGATATCTTGGGAGGAAATACTTGTGGATAATCTCCATTGTGTTTGGGGATGGCACAGAACTGGTATAATAAATACACTGCCCCTTCTGTGGCCAATGTGCCCTGGGGATCTCGGGGAGAGAACCAGAGCCAAGTGATGCAATGCACAGCCAGCAAGGGGAAGCAGGGCAGGGCAGGGTGAGCTCCCACGAAATGCAGAACTGGGAAAAGCCTGGCAGCCAGCTCTGTTTTCCCTCTCCCATGGCCTGATGGGGCTGAAGACAGACAAGAACTCTGGGATGGAACCACCCACAGAAACTCCCAGGCAGGACACCAGGAACTCAACCAGCTCACACACACACCATCTTGTGATGCGTCAAAGTTACTTTAGTTTGGTTTTGTGAAACACTGCACAAGAATCTAGTCCTTACTCAAGATTAACACAGAATATGCTGTAAAATGTTACCTGTAACTTGATGTAATACCCTATCAAATAGCATTAAAAAAAAGAAATAAAAATTGAACTTGAAACAGCTTTCTGATCAGGAAGGTGTTATATCCATCCCAATATTATACAAGAAGGAACATATTACTTTCTGTTCTAGACCATAGACTGTGTAAGGATTTTTCCTAAGTGTTTGAAGCACTGTTACAGTGGATAGCTTTAATGGTTGCACAGAAAAAAAAAAACCTCTCCAGGCACCAAATTACGAAGTTAGTGTTGAAATTATTGTTTCCACCCATCTCTGGAAGTCAGTGTGTTACAAGTCCATGATAAATTGAAAACATTTGAACTAAAATGCCCATAGTGGCATTATAATGGCAGTGATGCATTTAAACCACCTTTGCAAGCCAGAGCCTCTTTTATTGTTAGTCGGGACTGATTTTTTTTAATGTAGCTTGGGATATATTAATCTTAAAACATATATGTGTCATGCAATCAACTGAATAGAAATTGGATCTAATTCTTCAGAGGGAAAAAAAAAAAGCTTTTAATTTATTACTAAAACCGTCAGCTACACGTTACTGCCAGGTGGGATTAAAGTGTTCCATTAGATAACGTCAATACACTGTTTCCCAGTGGTGTAAGAGAAGAAATATTGTCCCTGATGAGATATTGCTGAAAAAGTTCCCAGGCCATGTGGAAACACAAAGGGTTTGAGATTCAACTCCAGCTTGGTCCTGATGTTTGGCTTTTGTTTATTTCCCTGTACAGGATGAGGGTGACTTGGGCTTCAAAGGGCAGAAAGCTACCCTGTCTGGGCTCTGAAGCAATTAATGGGTATAGGTTCAAGTTTGCACTTGTTTTTTACAGGGTGCTTTCTCCCTTCCAAGAGAGACAGAGGTAAATAAAAGCTGGATAAAAGGTGGAAGAGCAGCAGTGGAAAGAAAAATGCAAACGTGTGTGATGGAAGGAGAAAGAAAGTCCAGAGGAGGAGATTGCTTGCCAGGAACCATTCCTCACTAGTGTGGAGAATAACGTTTTAGTGACTTCAGGGGTATTATAGCTTCCTGTTAGCAAGCCATTTGGAAAAGCTTGCTCCCCTGCAGCACCAGGTCTTCCTCACTTCTGGCATCTGACTGTTTTCACTAAGATGGGACATAGGATTAAATGTTCTGAGTAAATCTTTGCAGTTAAATTCCAACCTGTGTGAAATACAAATTCCTCTTCTAAATAACCCAGTCAGTGGTGCTGCTGCAGCCGGGCCTGGCAGTGCCTTTGTGGAAGAGCAGTACTGAGCTTTCTGCTGTTAAACTCTGGGCTGATGCTGTTCCATCACCTGGATGGCTGCAGGCAAAGAGAATGAGCAGGAGATACAGACAGTGTTTATTTCTGTCACTTCATTATGAGTCCTATGATGTTTTGACCTCCTTAAAATCATCTGAAAGAAAAGCAGGGAGGCACATGTAACCACACAAATCCAAGTTCAGGATTAATTTCCAAGACTCCACGTAAGAACTGGGTCACGACTTCAAAGAGACCTGCTCTGTCTGTTGGAGTAATGAGATTTTTAAAAAGGGCTGAGAGCCAGGACACCAGTCTGTATTTAGAGGGAACTCTGAGAGATGCCGAGGGACCCAAATGGCAAAATGAACCATTATCCCTAAATTAAAAATTGGTAAGAACTACATTTTTAAAACATCCAGTTACTGCAAAGAGTGGGAGTGGGCTGAATACACAGCAAAGAAGTAAGAATCTAAATCTATAACCTTGTAGTCTGACCACAAGTAATTGCTTCTGTACTTTGCATAAGTTCAGCTAAATCACAGTGAACTGGTGTGCCTGGCATGGAGAAAATCCTACCTGACCCACGTGAAGCCTGAAATGCTCCGGGTGCGTGAGGCAGCGCTGCTGTTTGGCCGGCCGGACCCGGGCCCTGTCCCCGAGCCTTCCCACCCGGCAAACCCGGGCCCTTTCCCAAACCCTTCCCCACCGGCAGCACCGGGCTGCGGCAAACCCGGGCGCTCTCCCTTTCCCTTTCCCTTTCCCACCGGCAGTCCCGGCCTGCAGCCCCGGGCCCTTTCCCTTCCCTTCCCCAGACGGCAGCACTGGGCTGCAGCCCTGGACCCTTTCCCTTTCCCAAACCCTTCCCCAGCCCGCAGTCCCGGGCCCTTTCCCCTTCCCTTTCCCTTCCCCACCGGCAGTCCGGGCTGCAGCCCCGGGCCCTTTCCCTTCCCCAGCCGGCAGCCCCGGGCCCTTTCCCTTTCCCTTTCCCTTTCCCTTTCCCTTTCCCTTTCCCTTCCCCAGCGGCAGTCCCGGGCCCTTTCCCTTTCCTTCCCCACCGGCAGTCCCCGCCCGCAGCCCCGGGCCCTTTCCCAGCCCATTTCCCAGCCCATTTCCCGCTGCCTCATCCCAAACTCCTCCAAGTGCGCAGCCGCCGCCGCCTCCCCCCGCGCTCCCCCTGGCGGCGCGATGGTGCGGTCCGGCCCCC
>JAHLSL010000025.1:9558820-9612203 GCA_025920805.1 Petroica traversi | reverse complement strand
CGCCCGGCCCGCGCCCCGCCACCGCCGAGAGCGGCCCGTACCCGCAGGCTCCTGCTTTGGAACTGCTCGGGCAGAATTCAGAAGTGTTCGAGGCTTGTTGGGTCGGAGGGTCTCTCTGAAAGTAAGTTTTTTGTGATAGACACCTGAAAACGAAGCGCAGAGAATTAGAGAACGCTTCGTTTGTAAGTTATAAGAGCCAAAATGCCCTTTAGTGACTTACGCGCTTGATACTGTGTTTAGAGTTTGCCATCGTGAGGAATCTTGTGTAAGAATCTTGTGTAGAACACTAGAACTGCTAAAGGAGCAGTTAATAGTTATACTCTTTTAAATGTTAATGACTGAACCACTGACTCTGGAATAAATTATTTCCAGTCTGACACGTAAACAGACTTAGAACAGAGTGTGGAAAAGGGTGGGGGGTTCCCCTTGTAAGATTTACAGTAAGAGTTCTCCAGACTGGGTCGCTCAGGACTAGTTGGAGGTGAGTCAGCTTTGATAATGTCTCTTTTTTTAGCATAGCTATGTTATACCAACCCCTGAAAAGACATCAGTAAATACTTGACGTGTATTTAGTTACTTTACGTTGGTGCACATAAAGCAACAGCAACAAAAGCCTGATTCGTGAATCCAGAATGAGTAGGAGGTTTTTGGGCAATGGAGCATTCCCCTGCTGTTGTGTGAGTGTTGGTGTTTGTTAAGTGGGTGTTGCTTGAATCCTGTTCAAATCAGGATATTCAGGCTTTTTGTTGTATTTTGTTACGCCAGTGAACCAGTGGTTTTTTTTTCAGGCTGACCAATTCATTTTTCAAGATGGCAATCAGATGTGGGTTTTATGCCTTTATGTTCCTAGAAGGAGTGGTTTAATAATTTTGAAGTTAAGGCTTGAGAGAAGATTCTAAAGGTGTGGAAAAATATAACCAAGTACACAAAGTAAATCAAATCTATTTGTCATATATGTTGCAACTTTGATATTCCAAAACTTAGGTAACTTTTTCATGTCAGTTTTTGTTTTACTCTGCCCTTTCATGCTGCAAGTTATATATTTCGTTTTTTATGTTACTTGCACTACATACTGAAATAACAGAAGGTGTGCTCTGAACTCTGATTCACTTCATTAAATACAAACTGCTTTTGCATACTGTAATTATCAGGAGCAGTAAAGAGAGCACAGTTCAGCAGATTTCTTACCGCTTCTAATTTCTTTGAATAAACCAAAAGAAAAAAAGGTTATTTATTTATTTTGTTAATTAAAAGGGTGTACAAATACCACATTTTCTCTGCTGTTTAGCACTTTTTGGTATTTTTTGCAGTCCTTGCCTGATAATTTCTGTAGTTAGACCCTGTCACAAGTCGGATGTACATGTGCTTTGAAGCTGATCTAAAGCCGAAGGTGTCTCCCAGATGCATTTGTCAGGCTAATGCTCAGGCACTGCTGCTGGCCTGCACCCTGGCTGGCATGTAGGAAGAAGTCCTGCTCATGCTTTCCCTGACCAAAATAGTAGTGGTTTATGCTGTTGATACTGAGTTGTCTGGACTGTGTGTGCTCAGAGAGCAGGGATGTAAACACAGAGTTCAAAGGGGCTCCGAGCAGCTCCTGGGCTGCTCTGTGGAGCAGCACCACTGCTCACCATCCTTGGACAAATTGTGGTGTTACCCCCTGGCTGAGGCAGTGCAAGTGCAGGAGGATTGCCTGGCTGTGCTGCTGACAGCTCTCGATAAATCTGCATTTGCACAAGGCATTTAGTTAGAATTTGTCCCTTGGTCTGCAGAGCTTTTTGTAGTGACTTGTTTATAGTGTACTGTGATATTTTCAAACCTCATGGTAACACTCAAGAGTTGTTTGAGACAAGGGCAGTCACTACATTTTCCTTATTCTTGCATAACTCTGGAGGTAAAACAGGTGAGGGGAGTAGGAGCTGTCATTGAGGGGCTTTGATCAGGTGGATTGATTGGGGCCTGCTGGTGTACATTCTTCAAAGTCTTGTGATCCTTAATAGGGATCCAACGATGGGCAGAGGGGGGCATTTGGATCCTGCCCTTTGGCTGCAGTACATATTTCTGGTTCAGGTTTGTAAAGCTTTCAGTAACGTGCTTTTTCCCTATCCAAGGATTAAGGAACTAAAAATAAATTAAAATGCTGCTGTGACTGCTTTAGAGATCATTTGTGGGACTGATAAGAGGGAGGAGCAGCACACAGGTTTCCCCTTTGCTCCCTTTTGTAGCAAGCAGCTTGTCAGTCAAAATAGGCTTATACCAATTTAGCCACTTCTCACGCACAGATCTGGGCATACAGGAAAAGCTCCACTTGGTGGTCCCTTGCCTTGAGTCCCAGCAAGAGTGCTCTGTGGATTTCAGCTCTGGATCGTGGCTGCAGCTTGTTCTCCACTGTGGCAGCCAGCAGCAATTGCTCTCTTAGTTCACTGTGTAGCACCATAAATCCCAGCTGTCCATGGTGCTATGAGTTACTCTTACAGTTAGTCCTTTGCTTCCTGAACACTTAATCAGACCTGTTGTGCCTTGTGTCTGGGTGAAAATCTTGATGTGCATTGCATTGTAGGTTTGTCTTTCAGAGCGTTGATAATCTGCATGTAATGCTTTGTGTGTTCTCTGATCTGGAATGAGAAAATACTTACAAAATGTGGCTATTACTGGTAAATTATATTTGCACGTGGAAGTATTCAGTATATGACTTGTAATTCTATGTTTGTAATTCTTAGATTGCAAGAAGACCCTCCTGTGGGTGTCAGTGGTGCACCATCTGAGAATAATATAATGCAATGGAATGCAGTTATATTTGGGTAAGAGTTTTTGGTCACTATGAAATTTGATACCAGGGTTTGTTTTTACAGTTATTCTCTTGTTTCATATATTTAAGTCAGTAAACTTTAAAAAATGGCCAAGTTTTATGGTAAAAATATCTTTTCACAGATAATGGAGAATGGTTAGGAAGGAAAGAATGAAATTCTAAATTTGTTCAGCTTCTTTGTTGAATAAAACTTGCATGTGGCTTAATGAATAGGTTATGCTGTGTTATGAAAAGCAGTATTCCTCTTTAAAGTACATAAGTGCCACATGTTCTCAGCCATTAAATCCAGATGTATTAGTGATTAGATTGAATCCCAGTAGGACAAGGAGCAGGATCTGTCTGGGAAGTTACATTACGTATTCTGTAGAAGAGAAGATGGCTTAGTATCCTTTCATAAAACTGAAGTACTTGTTAATAATCTGCTCCTTTGTTCCATCTTGTCACCTAATGGCATATGTATTGTTTGGGATGATGATGATAAAGTAGATATCCCAAATAGCAGAGTGACTATGGGAAGTGTCTTAGATACAACAAATCTCTCAGAGGTTGCCTATGGATGCATCTCTAGGCATTTAAATTATACCTTCTGTCTATATATTGGAGAGGATGAGAAAGAAGATGTACATTATTGTGCCTCTGTGGAAGTAGGTAATGATCACTTTTAACTGGAGTTTCTCTCTAAAACCTTTCAGGCCAGAAGGGACACCTTTTGAAGATGGTAAGTGGCTAACTTCTATATCCTTTATCATTCTAGTAATGTTGCCAGTACTAATATTATTCTGCTTTTGAAAAATAATAGATGGTATCTGTGTATAATTTGAAACAAACCAAGCAAGTGGAGTGAGGCTTGTTGGCTATAAAAATTGGTATCTTGATCTAAGAGGTATCTTGACATGAGTGCTAGCTCATGATTGGTTAAAAAGCTATGAAGCAATGCTTCCATCAAGGCTTTTTCATGCATATGCACAAGAGCTTTTAGCAGGGGGTATTGGCCTGACATTGCCAGGAGTGTTTGCACATCTCTGTAGCTGAGCACAAGAATTTTTCTCATTTTGGCATGTTTGTTTCATCACTGTTCTCCTAATGAAGAACAGGTGAAAAACCTTGAATTTTCAATATAGAACTCAGTGAGGTTGAGGGAATCCCAAATTTGTACATAAACATGAAAGCTGGTGTGCAATGAAGCTCCCTTAGGCATGTGAGGAATAATGAGTTTAATAATCATAGTATTATTGCAATAATTGGCAGCAGATGGGTTTTTCTGTGTTGGGTTGGCGGAGTTAGAGTAAATTATTCACTGATCCATAACAAAGGTTTTCAGTGAATCAATTGTGAGCTCCAAAGACTGAGATTGCTGATTATGAAATTCCAGTGTTTCTTTGCTGGCACTGGAACACCTTCTTAATGAAACGCCTTAAAGTCTCCCAAGTTCGTGGACCCAGCATACTGGCTCATGGAAAAGTGGAATAATGTTGGATATAGTTGCCTTTGCAATGTATACAGTGAGTCTCCAAGCTCTTACCCAACCTCTGCTGCTGGGTTTATCACTCTTAGTAGTAGTTTCATAGTTCTATTATCACTTGAAATATAAGAAAAGCAATCAGATTCAGTGTTGTTTGTTTATACAATGGTGAGGAGAAATACTGTTTATAGAACACATAAACTAATTTGTCATCTATGTTCTTGGATTTTTTTTGTTGTTAGTTACCTGATTGTATTTATCTTTGTTTGGACAGGTACATTTAAACTAGTAATTGAATTTTCTGAAGAATATCCAAATAAACCTCCAACTGTTAGGTTTTTATCAAAAATGTTCCATCCAAATGGTGAGTAAACCATCTTTATTTAGCTTTAATACTCATTAAATATTACAGTGTGGTCTTGCATTCTCGGAAGCTCCAGAATGCTTAATCTCTCTTCGTTGCCATCTCCTAAAGTAGATGTCTAGGACAGCAACTGCTTGATGAAAAATTAAGATTTATGATGCTGTTTAGAAGCAGCTATCTGCCTCTTACTAATCAATATGAAGCCTCAGTAGCAAAGCCTGTGAGTGTTTTCAGCAGCTGCTGCACTTAGGTTGGTTTAAAGAGGGAGTTCTGGCTGCAGATTCCTCCCCACTTCAATTTAACAGCAGCCATGTCTGTGCAGCCACGTCATGAGCTGCAGGGAACTGATGGAGCCAAGTGTTACATTTTCCTGCCAAGTGAGGTTTCACTTAAGTCTGCTGTTGTCTGGTGTCCTGTGCATCGGGGAAAAAAAATGAGGATGTTCAGTCATAGAGAAGCCATCTGACCCAAACTCTGTGCTGAGGCAGCTATGAGAGTGCACCATGCTTCCTCCCCCAGCACTGATGGGTTTTGCTCAGTATAGGCATTCAGAAAAAAAAACCTCTGCCTGCTGCTTCTCGGTAGAAATTATTTCTCATATACTGTGCAGGCCAGTTTGTCTCTGCCAGGAGGTTTGTAATTTGTTGAGAACCAGCTGGAAGACAAGAGTGTAGAAGTTTGATCAGTGAGTCTCAGGTTCATGTAGGCTCCATTAAGACAAAATCAGGATTTCAGGCACTTTTTCCATATTTCCATTCTGTTGTCTGCCTTGGTGCTTCTCATAGTGAGTGTAGGGTGTGTGAAAATGGGGCAGGAACTGCCACTGTTCAGTGTGTGATGGCTGTGAATGGTTCCACTCCTGCAGTGGTGGCCTTCCTGCTGTCTGTGCCAATATGGATCAGTCACACTGGAGAAGCAGGACACCAGGTCTGCCTGTTCCTGCACTAATGCTGTCATCTTCAGACCTTCCTTCTTTCCCTTGTAGGTGTTCTGTTAATTTCAGTAATAAATCCTCAAAGTATATGTCAGGCCACAACAGATGGTGAGACAAACTGCTGTTCTCTTTCCTAAAGCATTAATGTAAGCACAGACTGAATTGGAACAATAACTCTGCCTTGAACAGTGCCATAAATCTGACAGTTTCTAAGTGATACCTGGATTTTATTTACAGTGTATGCAGATGGCAGCATATGTTTAGATATTCTTCAGAATCGCTGGAGTCCAACGTATGATGTTTCATCTATTTTAACTTCAATTCAGGTAACTTTGCATCTGTTTTACCAAATAATTATGTTATTGTTGGTCTCAATTTCAGAATTCACCGCTCAGTGATGGGGATAGCCAGGTATCTGTATCAAGGAGAACTTCAAATCCTTATGAGCTAAGCAGTACTTTTTAGTTGAAATAAAGGCAAGGATGCTACGTAATTACTAATTCTGAGCTACAAAACTGCCATTATATACTTTTGCACAGGAAAGCAGTTACTGGTTTGTGTTCATTTTAAACTGTTTTTACTCAAGATAGGATATTAGATGCAGAAATTTGCTTCATGTTTGAAATATTTAACTTTACCATGAAGCTTTGCCCTGTGAAGCCCTCAAAGGGACAGTATTGTTGAAACACACTACTTGGAATAAATCAAAATGGCCTGTCACAGTGGAAATGCACAATTCCTTTGCTCTGATTGTGATTGTTCTTACTTTTCTACAGTGATGTTTTTTAGGTGACATCTTAAGCCCCTCTTTAGACCTGAATGACAGTAGTAATGTAATTACCAAATAGTTAATTAGCTCCATAGTTCTGACTAGCACAAACGGTCTCTGGTTTGTGAAGCTACAAGGGTGTGCAGCCCTGATGCTTAGGAAGGGTGTCATTTGAGGTTCAGTAATATAATTAGAGGTTCTTAATTATTTTTTTTTCAGCTGAGCTATTCTGAATTGTCTTTGCCTCTGAAACACATTTGATTTGAAAGTAAGTTGATTTTTTTTTTCCTGATTTAAATATGTTGGATTGTCTCACGTTGTTTTCTTTTTTTCTCTAGTCTCTGCTTGATGAACCCAATCCAAACAGTCCAGCAAACAGTCAGGCAGCACAACTTTACCAGGAGAACAAACGTGAATATGAGAAGAGAGTTTCAGCTATTGTTGAACAAAGTTGGAATGATTCATAACAGCTGCTGTGTTACTCTTCATCCTCATAATCATTATGTACAATTTAACTCTCAATAGAAAGGCTACCAGAATTTTCAAGTGCATCAGTTCTATGAATTTGCATAAAAACTCATTTGCAAACAAAATTAAGCCCTCCAGTTTAGGGAAAGCTAAAAGTTGTGTATCTCAATTAATGTCCTTTTTATTGCATGGTATGAACTAAGTTATTGCTACATAAATTTGTAATATATCCTGTTTGTATTTTTTTTCCAAGTGTATAATGTTGGTGTGCAGTTTACATGACAGAATATACACATTTTGTAAATCTGTACTTTTTCAAATATTGAATGCCTTATTTTTGAATTCTTTAGATTTTTAAATTGGATAAAAGCACTTAAAAAAGTTTTTATAAATGAATATTTCATGTAAAACTGTTAAATACATTACCTTAGTGCAAGATGTTCTGCTCTCACGCTATCTTTTTCCAAGGGCTCATTTTTTGTCCATGCTGTTGATACCCTGCACTTTACAAACAGAAAAGTTAATCCACAATGCAACTGTTTTCATGGCACGTCTTTGCTTCTGCACCACTTGACTTGATTCTGTGTGTCCTCAGTTGTATGAGGAAGAGAAGTTTTGGTAGCTGCCAATTACATATGGGGAAACCAATATAACTATTTTGCTAAAAGCCCCACCTTAAACCAGCAGCAGAGTTGCAAGCATAACCTGGATCACCAGGCTTG
Source organism: Petroica traversi (assembly GCA_025920805.1). Lineage (NCBI taxonomy): Eukaryota > Metazoa > Chordata > Aves > Passeriformes > Petroicidae > Petroica > Petroica traversi. The sequence goes on along the minus strand of JAHLSL010000025.1, from coordinate 9,604,678 downwards.
ATGATAATGTATTCGAGTAAGTTTTATTTTTCTGAGATATTGTATTTTACAAGCCTGGAAAATGTCATCTAAATCTGTCCTATATTCACACAGTGATACTTCAATATAGTTTTGAATATCTTCTAATAATTAAAGAGATTTCACTTGGGGATAGGGAAAAAATTAATCACCAACAGAAGAAAACATGTCTGCAGAATTAATGGAGTTATTCTCTAAAGCTCAACTGTGTACTGTGTGGTCGGGTCTCACGTTTGTATCACAGAGGCTCCACATATTCTTAAATTGACAGTTCAAAGAACTATGGTTTTGCTTTTGTAAGTTGATGTGATAGTCATTTCTTACTGTATTCTGTAAACCAGCCTGACTACAGTAAAGAATTAAGCTATTTTTTTCTTCCAGAATTAAAATTGTAACAACTTTGTCATAATTCCAGCCAGCATTACATATGTATTAAGCCCCCCAAATCAAAATACAGATCAGTGCTGCCTAAAAAGCAATGGAAATTTATTTCACTTAGAAAAGAAAATGGTTACTTGTAGTAGTCGTTTCAGGGCATTGAGAATAACTTTTAGTAATAAGAATATGAGTTTACACCTCACACCTGCTTGTAAAGCTCTGTGATTTCTAGGAGCAGCACTCAAATTTAGAAATAGCACTCAGAATACTTTCAAACTAAACTCTGGTAGTAGCTTGTGGAGTAAAACTACTCTGCCTTCAATAAGAATTAGTGTGCAAAGGCTCAGAAAACATCAATGCTGTGTACTAACTGCTCTCATTAAGTCAGTTTTGCTTTCCTTGAATTGCTGAATTTGTGATTAAGACTTTTTCAATCTATATCTGATTAATAACAGAAACTCCAAAGGATCCAATTTGCTTTTGGTTGTGGTGAAGTTACTGTAACATTGGCAAACTGGTTCTGTGTGGCTTAAAACAACATCAGTGGAAAGATTTTTCATAAACACAATATGGAGACGTTTCCACATTCTAAGAATTAATCTAAACTTTGATTTTTTTTTAAATTTGCCTCCTGTTTCAGTGTATTTGTTCCTTTGAAGTGTGCTTGATCTGAGATCTCCTGTTCATTAGCGTTCACATTAATTTGATTATTCCTGAACAGCCAGTTTGCCCCAGTTATAGATTGATGACACTCATCATGTTTTTGTGGCTCTGGAATGGAGGCAGTGGAGGTGTGAGAAACAAAATTAGAGCACAAGGGAGTTTAATTAAGTAATGAGCACTGCAAGCTGCCTGTTCTGGGACCCACACTGTTCAAGGCCAGGTGTGTCTGAAGGTGTCTAAGATCATTCTCTGTGGACAGCAGAACTTGAAGCCTACATAATAAAGTCTGGCTGGATGATGTCCTGCTGTTCCTCAGACAAAGGCAAGTTGCTGTATACCAGGGTATGGTGGGGAGGAGCATTCCCTGGCTCACCAGATTTTCCATGTTAACACTCTTTAAGCTGCATGGGAGTGTGAGAGTGGTGAGAATCCAGGCTCCATGATGACTGTGGGGAAACACTGGTACAGAGGAACCAGTGTTTCTGGAGGTGGAATCCTGGATTGCTTGGGGGCTGCATCCCCAGGAGGTGAGGGGGAAAGGTGACTTCTGTGAGCCCTCCACCAATACACATTAAAAATAATTACAGAGCATATATTAAAATCTGTTAAAACTTGCTAGAAAACAGATTTATTGCCAGGCAGAATGGAAGCAGGCTAGAGGTGAAGGTGTAAAGGACACAATGTCCTGCTCAGCCTGACCAGTGTGAGCTGTCAGAACTGACATTCCTCTTGGAGCCTTCATGTGCCCATGTTCAGCATCTCAGTGGGTTTAGATGTACTGGCTGTTCAGGCCTGTGAATTCCTGAATGCTTCCTGCTCCCACCACCCTCCATTTGGGACCATCTGTTTCCTGGGCTGAGCCCTGCAGGCTGCCCTGAAGCTGTGTGTGGGTGCTGGAAGAACAGGTCAGGAATGTGGGTAACAGATAAGAGCTCTTTCCCTCTTTATGCTACAAAGAACTGGAGCATAAATTGATAACAATTAAAGACAAAAAGGTTCAAGTGCACTGATTCACAAGACCGCTCAGTAGTCACAATAAACTTTGTGGCACAGTTACCTTCTTAAATAGTGTACTGGAATGCTTGATTTTTAATTTATTAGGAGACACAATGCAACAAACTTGCTAGGACAGTGGGATTAATTAAGGAAGAATTGATGGCTTCACAGTTTAGGATTTATAGCTTCTCATGGGGCTTTTGTTCATTGATTTTTAACAGTTTATGATTATAAACACATCTTTTCCATTGGATTCATATAAAGACTGAAAATCACAGTGGGGATGTCTTTAAATTATTCACCCCAGAGTTTTTGTCCTATATATTCATGTCATTGACCTGATTTTACAGGTGAACAGACAGAGGCATCCAGGTTTGCAGTATTTTTGTGTCAGTCAGGAAGCCATTGGTGGGGCAGTGGGTGTGAACCATTCCTGGCCATTCCTCAGAGTTTCAGGTAAAAGAACACCTTTGCCTTCAGCTTTATCAGCATTATTCATAAGAAGAATCACACACTGCTGTTTTCTTCAGATCTCAGTTCCCTAAAGATGTCTCGTCCAAATGAAGTCCCAAGTCAGAACTACCAGACTTGGATCTTCACAAATGTGATTAACTTCACTAGTGTGTTGTCCCATTGGGATTCTTCACCATAGTACAGATAAATGTGTGTAATTGAAGAATCGAGGCCTTAGGCTGTGAGAAGTGAAGAAATCACAGCTTGAGGTACTATATCTGCAGCTTCTTTGTGGGAGGTTTTGTATTAATAGTCAATTAATTCAATGTGTCAAACAAATAAAGCTTTAAATATTTAGAGATTAGGAGGTGCCTAATAAAAAAAATACAGGAAAAATGAATATTCCCTGATCAGTACAATGGCATTGAAGTATTCAAAATAAAACAGGTAGGATAATGTAGACAGTTAAATATTTCATGTTTAACATGTCAGGGGTCTTTAAGAATGGCTTTCAATGTATATAAAAATGCACCAGGAAAGGGAGAGCCTTCTCATCTGCCAGACTTCCCAACCTGTGTTTTTATTTGTGTTTTTTACTGTTTGTGGAAGCTGTCCCAGGCAAATACTACGCCTTATTTGTTTGGAGTTGTTTTCTGGAAGAGGAAAGGTGTAATCAACAGGCAATCTGCTGTAATGTGTGAGTTGGCAAAGCAGGTTGTACACCTCTACTTTGGATGGGGCTCCATGGTGAGTGGCTTCTTGGACTGTGAGTGGGAAACAGTGACCAGAGACTCTGGGTGAGTGGGCAGCTTTTGTGTGTGAGCAGTGCCAGCTCCAGCACTCTGTTTAATTTGTTTAAGTATTAAAACAATTATCTGACCTCCTCTCCCTGATTTGTTAATATTTCTAATGCAAGAGCTTCAGCAGAGTACAGAAAGTGTGTGTCCTGTGTTGTCACGCTGACAATGGATCATAGACCCTCCTCAGCACACCCAACTTCGTTAAAGTGTAAACTGGTATAAATCCTTGTATCCAGCCTTGGGCCATATGAATACCATGCAGCTAGAGCAGTGAATGATTTAGGAGACATTCTTTTTATTTCATTAAAGTTTGGGATAAAACCAGTCCAAAACTGGAAGACCAACAAAGAACTATGTGTTCTTTGTTCACTGCAGGCAAGTAGACAGTTCTGTTGAACGTGAATATTCACAGTTAATCTCTGGAAATCTCTTCATATTAATGATGGTGAAAGAGGTGAGAGGAAAAGGAGCTAAATCTAAACAAAATTAAATATGTAGAATCAATGAACAAAATCATTTAACAGGATGCTGCTCTGCTTTTGCTGTGCATTCAAAGGATTTGAGTCTTTTAGAAAATAATATATCTTGAATTATGTGTGTGTACGTACATAGGAGAGGGTTTTTTGAGGTATTATAGAAACTTTAGGTAATAGTGTTTGAAAATAAATGGGCTTTAGGATTTGAGGGGTTTTTTTTGCTTAGCATTGTTACTGCACCTTGAGTTCATCTCATAGGCCAGCCACCATGAGCAGAGAACAGAAAATAGGCCTAATTTTTTTGACTTTCTGATGACTGAAATGAGCATCACAAGCTATTGAAATTGTGATGTTCCCTAAAGGTTTCTTGTCATTATCCTCTGTTTCTGCACTGAAAAGAAAGATTTTTAAGACAGGTTATCTTCTGTATTTGGTACTGTCCCGCTAATGGGAATTCAGCACCTGTGACTCTGTGAATCCATTCTTAATGTTTATGTCTGCTGTGGTCTGTGTGAAAGCTGTATCCTGCCAGAAAGCAAACATTCTTTCAAACAAGATATGTTATTCAGCATCCAGAATGAACCCTTTTTCATTATGTGGTCAAAGCATGTAGCATGGGATTTTCTGTGATAGTGCAAATGCTACTAGAAGAAATTTTGTTTTAAAATCCCAGTATGTCAGTGTTCAGTGAGGTCATAAAATGAATTATTTTTGCCCTTAAACAAGTGCCAGAGCTGGGTCAAACTACTGTAAGAAGGGAGACTTATGGTCTGATGGCACTGATAACAGAGACTTGGCTGTAGAGGCTGTTAGTGATGAAGGTGGGCAGATGTCGCTGCCCAAGCCTCCACCTCTAGCATAGGGTATTCAGCCCTCAGCCCCTAGAACTGAAAAGAATTTGTGTTTCTTCCCCTGTTTTTTTAGTTTGGGTCATTAACTACCACGTCTGATGCATTTCTAAGCTGAAGAATTTTGACAGCAGTTGCCAAGTTGGTACACATAACTATGGGCCGAGCCGGGAGCAACCAGGCTGGGCAGGATTCTGAAGCCTGAGCAGAGGCTCTACCTGGCACACCAGCAACCTCAGGCAAAAAGGGGGACCTAAACATGTATTCATTGGGGAACAAGTTGGTCAGAGAAAGGTCACCCCAAGCATATGAGACCCACTGAGGTTTTTTTTTTATCCTGGATAAATCTCTGCTTGCAAAAATCAGTGAACATACATTGTTCTCAAAGCTATGTTGAACTTTGAACTGTTCAGTCTTGGCATTAGATTATTAATAACACTGTTCATTATCATCACCATTTATTTACCCTATAAATTATCTTTATTTATATTTCTGTTTATTTTGAAATCAATTTGGGTATGGACAGAAGATTATGGCTTTAGGGGTTTGTCTAGAATTCAACTAGACAACTGCAATGTCCAGTAAATGTAAATATTGTTATTTTATTACTTCATGTTAGTGCTATTATGATGGGACTTGAAGGATTTAATTCTGAAATGATACTTCACACAGGCTGAGGCAAATTGTCTTCAATGACTGACCAAAGTAGGAAGAAGGCAGAAATGCCATGTCCTCTGAATTAATTATGAACCACACAGCTCTTGCTATTATCCGTTTACATATTATTGGCCTTGTGATGTACTGGTGAGAGATTTTCTTTCACTGTCTGGTCCAAACATACATTAAGTCCAATTTCATTAAGAAGACTGCTTGCCTGCCTTCTTGAAAGGGTCATTGTGCTAGTTATTACAGTGTTTTCTTTGTGCTTGCTTCCCCCAAATGCCAGTAACTATTTTGTACAAAAGTTTGAAAGTGAACTTTTGATGCCTGTGAAAGCTCCTTCATTGACTTTATTGACTCCAGAGCCTGAAGTTCTTTATCCACAGAGATCTTTAAAAGGACACTAAGAAGTTTCAGCCAAAACTTACAGAATTTAGTACTTATAGTTAAGTATTATAGAACCAATGCTGTTCCCATGGAGACCTAAAGGAATTTTTCCATTGAATTAAGTGGTAGCAAAGCATACCCTTTATTAAGTGGGAAAAGGACTGGACTGGAGAACTCCATTTGTTGTTCCCAGTTTTGCTTGTGTGCTTGCTCTTCTGTGTAAAGAAATAGTAAAATTAAATTTTATGTATTTTCATTGACATTTTAAGTATTTGCATTGTGATTAATCTGCTTCAAGCTTGTGTTTGTGGATAAGAGGGTCTGTTGTTCCAGGGTGATAACCTGTTAGGCAAAGGCAGAGTACTCCTTTCACTTACTGCTGGTTTCTTTCCCTGCAATCTGGGATGTGAAGTGAGTTTAAGTCTCCCACCTCTCCTTCTTGGAGAGGTGGGAGACTTAAAAAAATAATAAAAAAATAAAAATTGGAATAAAAAAATTCCAATTATTTACTAATACTCAAAGAAATTCCAGGTAGTGTCATGTTTGAAAAGAGTTCTCCCATGCTGGAAGCTTGGGATAGTGCTCAAAGCATCGCTGAAAATCCTTCATGAGCGCTGCTCCAGCCATGGCTTTGAGTGGGAGCTCTGCTGCAGGCACATGGCCAGATCCTGCAGTTCTGGGGTATAAAATTATAGAAAAAAATAAAATTGAGGCCTCAGATTGCACAATACCGTGCTAAAAAGTGGTTTTGGTTGAAGCTGTGTCATTAAATCCTTGGCTACTGAAGACAACAGATTCATGATTGATTTAACCAGAGTAAGGTCTTGTCTATAATGAAGTCCTTTCATTTTGTCTCACTGAGATTTCTCTCATTCTTTCTAAGTACCTTATGACACATTCACTCTATCCTTGCCTCAAACAAAGAGAAATTATTCTATCATGATCGCCTTTTAAATATTTTCTACTTGAGGACCTACTGTAAAGGCTTCAGAGGCAAATTCTTGGTTTAGAAATTGCTATTTATGTCTAGACACATCTGAATGTTGTTACACTTTGAATGTCCTGGATTGCTTGCTGCTTTCTTTGTAGAGATGGATGAGTCAAGAGAGAAAGAGCATATTATTTTAAATTAACATGAAATAAGCTTTGACTAGCTCAGGGTTCTACTTGTTGTAACTGGCTCCCTTGATAAAAATACGAAACAAAATTTTCCTTGTGGTGTGACACCACAAGGAAAATCCTTATTTATTAGTATTTTAAAACAGAGCAGAAACAGGTTCTCAATGGATATGACATTGGATTCTGTTCATATATTATTATTTGAATTATTATAGTGTCTCAGACTCCTGGTCATGGCAAGGACCCTACATAGGCTCTACACAAAAACCCAGTGCCTGGTCTTTACTCCAAAGGACTCTGTCACAGGCGTAAGGCAGGCAATGACAGGGGACAATCAGGCAGAAAGGAAGAAACAACAAAATCATCATTAGTGCCTAGAGAATGACTGGTCTCTTTTTGCTAACCAATTATCAAACATCATAATAAATCAATAGTTAAGCTTGGCAATTTATATATTTCATTAAAAATATGCATCCCTGAAGCAGGCAGCCAGATTGTCCTTAGTATGCATATTTCAGCACCAAAAGCACAATACAATTTTCATAGACTGAGTGATCACCTCTGTTTTCCTGCAGTTCTGCATTTCTAAAAGTATTGTGAAGCACCAGAAGTTAAATTGCTGTTTGTTTCTGTTCTTTCCTGCAAACTGTATTTGCTTACCAAGCAGGTGAGAGTTATGAGGGTCAACATGAAGAGCAGCCTGGCTCTCCAGCTGTACTGGTGCACATCCATCTAAAAAACAATGGACTCACAGCCCTTGCAATTACACCTTCCTTGCTGTTTTGTAGGTATTCATGTCACAGCATTCCTGTGTGGGTTATATTAACAAATACACAGTTCTCTAATATTTTTATTTATGAGAAACAGTTCCTCTGGGTCAGTCACAAGACTTCTTGTTTCTGAATTTGGTACAGGCAGGGAAAGACTCACTGCAATATTAATAGGTAAAATGCTGGGCAGATACAGGTACAGACATAGAACATAATCATAGAATCATTTAGGTTGGAAAAGACCTTTAAAATCATTGAGTAAAACTGTTAAAATCTCCATATCTGCCCTGGACCTCAAGGGTGGTGCTGCACAGAGACTGAGTACACTGGCTCCGACATCCACATTGAGCTCAAATGGAATGTTTGGGCAGCATCTTCAGCAACATTTTATCCTTAAACCTGGCAAAATAGAGGTCAGATGTACATAGGGGAAGAGTGAAACTCTTTGGGTTTACATCACTTGAAAGACCACAAAATGTATTTAAATCTCTGTAAATTAATTTGTCCAGCTTAATTGCCTCACTGCTGACTGCATGCTGGGTTACATTCATTTTCAAAGGATGAAGCTAGTATTTCAAATGAATGATCAAAAGAATATTTTACTCTTTTCACATTCTGAGTATGAAGTCTATGAAATATTTATTCAGGAAATGAAGTATTAGGGCCTGACAGATATCTCTAGCGTCACTGAGTAAGCAGGTTATCTGGAGATTTCTAGTGCAAACAATCCCATACTTTGATGAATACATGAGTAATTGCCATTACAGAGGGCTGAAAGCAATATTAGATTGAAGTTACAGTCATTTCAGCAATGATACATAAACTTTGAAATTTAAGTTGATTAAAATGAGAAATATCTATTTTCATCTGTGAATTTCTTAAGCAAAGAATAACAGAGAATTTTGCTTTAGAGTGTAAGTAATATTATTTTTGTTGAGCAGGGGACTGGATGTAAGGGAAATAGATTGATGCCTGGTGTCTTAGGGAATTCTGCAGGAGGATCTGTGAAATGTTTCAGTCGTACATGGTCATAGCTTGTGTTTGTCCTTGATTTTATGAATGACATTTGTCTGGGATTTTGACACTTTATTTTCACTCACAGTTGTCGCCAAAATGATGCAAACCCTTTCTGTTAACTTAAGTGTTTAGGAGCTCTGAGACCTTAGATTGTAATTATGTTGCTTCAAATGTCAGGTCCTTCAACATAATATCACTGCTGGTGATAGAAACGTAAGCAGCTTAGGTGATATAAACCTAAGGAGCTTAATAGCTTCGTGATGCTATATAATGTATGGGGAATCTCCCTGCACAGGGAATCTGTAGGGGAGATCTGAGTCATGGTGACAGCTTCAACAAGCAGGCAGGAGGGGAGGGCAGGGAGGATGTGATGAGCTCAGAGGAGGTGAGCTGATGATTTGCTATTTATAGATGCACGAAGAGGCTCAGAGACAGGAACTCCAGGCAGGGCCACTCTTTGCTTCGCTACAAAAATGATTCCTCATCGGAGCTGCAAGCAAAACACAATTTGTAGCTGGCAGAGTCTCAGATGCCCTCGCTGTATGAACGCGTGGGCATACCACAGCAGCAGCTTTTGTTGAGAACCAGAAATACAGCACGTTTTAGCAATTCACTGCTGAATTTTATCTTTCTGTTCCTTGGTGTGTTTTGTTTTTAGAGGGAAAGAATGAAATGATGCTGTATCCTTTACACCAAGAGCAGCCTCCTCTCGTTATTTTAAACTGAAGGAGGGCCAATTTAGATTAGATATAAAGAAGTGGTTTTTTACCATAAAGGTGGTAAAACACTAGCACAGGTTGCCCAGAGAGATGGTGGGTCCATTGAAACATCCAAGGCCAGGTTGTTCAGGGCTCTGAGCAACCTGATATCATTGATATCTCTGCTCAGTGCAGAGGTGTTGCCTGGAAGACTTTAATAGGTCTCTTCCAACTCAATTATGATTATGATAGGGTATTATTCAGGAATTAATTATTCCAGTTTATTTACTGGAAGACTCTTCTCAGCCAGTTCTGGAAACTAGAGTTACAGTACTTAAATTCAGTAACCTTCTCTTCAGAAGAGATATTGATGAATACAAAAACCAGTTGTACCTAACATTCCCATCACCTTCAACCAAAACGAAAGAAATTGTATTTGTTTCAGTTACTTGGTAAAAGGGTGTAATGTTTTAGGGATTTCCTAAAATAAAATGGCAGTCTGAGCTCAGAGTTCCAGCTAGAAGCCTCACAATCATTGCGTGGAGACCATGAACTGTAGCTGCATCACTTTCCCAGACCACTTGTATCCTAGACAGGGCTAAAAAGTAGTTTGGGCCATTTTCAAGCTGTGGTTTGGCTATACCCCCTCTGCTCCAGGGAGGGGATGGCTTTAATACTAAAGGTGACAGCCAACCTGTCCTAGCTACTCCAGTTCCAGAGAAGGGTCCATCACTTTCCATCCAGTCAGGGAGACACCCTCTTTTTCTTGAGAAAGGAGAACATTCAATTAGATGAAGCTAAAAACAGACTGATATGACAATCCTACAAGCAGGTTGGAAGTTTTGTCATAAAGTATTTTCATAGAATCATAAAATTATTTAGTTTGCCATGGCTCTTAAAAGATCATCCCTTTGCAACACCCCTGCCATGGGCAGGGATACCTTGACCAGGTTGCTCCAAGCCCCATCCAACCTGGTTTTGAACACTTCCATGGATGTGGCAGCCACAGCTTCTCTGGGCAAACTCTGCCAAGGCCTCACCACCTTCACAGGGAAGAACTTCTTCCCAACAGCTAATCTAAATCTCTCCTCTTTTAGTTTAAAACTGTTCCCCCTTGTTCTATCACTGACTGCCAGTTTAAAAAATCCCTCTCCCTCCTTTTTATAAGCTCCTTTTAGCTACTGGAAGGTGCTCTAAGGTCTCCCTGGAGCCTTCTCATCTCCAGGCTGAACAACCCCCACTCTCTCAGCCTGTCTTCACAGGAAAAGTGCTCCAGCTCTCAGAGCATCTTCATGTCCCTCCTTTGGATCAGCTCTAATAAGATATTTTCTGCCTTTCTGCTGCCAAAAAACCCCAGTTTTTTTCCCACCCCCAAGTGACTAAAATGTAGCTCTGCTTCTGCTCTGGCTTAGACCCATCCAAGTCCAGGATCAATGCCATGCCTACTTCATAGACGCTGAACCAAGTGCTTAGGGTCTAGCTCAGAGCCTGCACACTGTTAAATGCTGATGAGCTCAATGAGCACAGAAGGAGCTCATCACCTCAGCCAATCAGGCAGATATTGAAGTCAGTGAAGCCCATGTCACATGCTTATAAAGGTCAGTCCCATATTTACAAAAACTCATCAGAGTTGAATTGTGCCCTGATTGAGATTATCCTGGAAGGAAAACCTGGCTGTGCTGATGTTGACATGATTTCCTGAGAAGGTAAAATTCAGGCATTTATTTCTGATGGTTTTGCACAGCGCAGAGCTCACAGCCTGATTTGTATTCAGCTGCTGCATGTTAAGGCTGGTCATTGCTCTTGTAAAAAGAAGAATTTCTATACAGAGAAATAATTCCTCTGTTTTAGGGTAGATTTTAGCTGTAGCCCTCTGACTCCTGATAACCAAAGTCAGAGTGATGTGTCTGGCATTCTCTGCCCTACACTCCCGGTTATTTGTTCTGTGATGTGCAGGAAGGAAGGAGACGTGTGCAATCTCCATTCTTGTCACCAGAAATTGTGCACTTAATTCTCTGTGCATTGTACTGAAAATGAACTAGTAAGATGTGTTCTGCATCAGCAAAAAGGCTCCCTTATTCAGCTAGAATGAGAACATGCACACTTTAATTTGGGAGTAAAGAAAATCTCTGTAAATGATTTCTTTAAACAGAATCTGTTGGGTTTTGCCTTCAATTTTTGCTGAGAGTGAAGATTCTGCAGAGGTTTTTTTCTCCTTTTTCCTACTCAATTGCTAACCTTGCTGTTGCATGTGTTTCTGCTGCTTCTAGCACTTTTCATTCTGGTGGCAGTTTTTCATCTCTTCACTAGCTTATGGCTAAAACAGGAACTTCAGTTACTTCAGTCCTTGTAACAGGAATTTCAGTTACTCTCCAGAATAATTATTTTCATTTGTTCCTGCTCTGGTCCCAGGGCAAAGGGCTTCCTAGTGTCTTGCCTTGATGGATCTGTCCTCCCAATTCCTCTGCTTTGTACAAATGTCTTTTCTGCAGGTGTTAACACCAGGTGACAGCACACCCCTGAGATGTATTTTAAGTCATTCTCAGCTAATATGTGGCCTGTACATATTAGGACTTGTTACTAGGACTGAAATTTCCCAGCTGGCTACTCAATTAATAAAAATGCATCAGCATACACATGCATAATTATGGAAATGTGTATAATTCTGTGACTTATTCAGTCTGAAAACTTTGCAGAAAGCTTCACAGACAGGCTGTGAAGTACAACTAATCATAGCACAGACTCCAAACACACATAGGGAATGGAGTGGGTTTTCCTCACACTGTTACTCAACAAGTCCCTAAAATAACCAGGGAAATACATTCAAATTGTGATTGGGATAATGCAAATCTTCACGCACTCTTCTTTGTGTTAGCCACTACCTAGATCCAAGGTGTTGTTTCTGTAGCAAAAGATAGAACAGAAAATTTAAACTCAGAGTTTTTTTTGCTGAAGCAAAGTCAGTGTGTGATTGTCTAACAGCACAGACCTACAGCTTTATATGGTGCCTAGAGCTTTTAAAATTATATGTATTAATGAATCTGAAGGATCTGAAGCTGATAGATATCAATTAATGAAAAAAATCACTAAAATTAGAGAAAGAGTGGCTTCTTATGTGCTCCTTCCACCTAACAGCTGAACACTATTCTGTACAATCTTTTTTCCCATCATGGTGTGTAGGGAGAAGGTAAAACCACTGCAGTTGTGTAAAGGCAGATGTTGAGGTACAGCATGAGCATCTCCACACCAACCAAACAGCCAGGGAAACCAGGGAAAGGACCAATGTTTGGAGCACAGGACAAGGCACTGCAGGGATGGCAGAGAATCCCTCTGGAGATAGAGGTCCCCATGCTGGCACCTGATTGTGCTGTCCTCAGCAACACAGCTCAGAGATCATCAACAGGAGAAAGCCACCTGCTACACCTAATCTCTAAATTTCAATCAATACAAGTTAATATAAATTTTTCCTGGTTTAGTCAGGACCACATTTGACTAACCTATAATAAGCCACTTTATATGGAAATCAGTGTCAGCGCAGTCTTCACTCCAGTCAAAGTGTATCAGTTTAAGGATTCACATTAAGTTCTGCAGCAATAAAACTTTCTTCTGTAGCGAAGCCCTCGGAGAGTCATCAGCTTTCTGTGGCATCAAGGCATGGAAATATAAAGTGAAGGCTTAGGATGCTTCAGCTGTATTAAAGTTATGAACTCTGCCTGAATTCTTGAGGCTGTATTATTTAATGCATCACTATATAAAGAATTAGAGCTTTGTTTCAGAATTTATGTTGTCTGCTTCGTGTCTGAGCTTAAAAAGTTTTGAGAGGAACAACCCAGTGTCAATTACTGCAATGATCTGCTGGAGGGAGGTGAGGATTCTGACCTGGGTGAAAGGCAGAGGAAATCTGGTCTCTGAAGTGACTGGCAGCAGTGGAAAAGCCCCAGCAGAAAGGAGTAAAGGCCGATGAATATTTAAGGGCTGTGAAGAGGGCACATATCTGGTGATGGGAAGAGTGGTTACAAATATGTTGAGGGCAAGAATCACCCATGCCCAGGGAGGCCAGGAAGAAAATGACAAAATTAAAGCAGAAACCAAGCGATGACATGGGTTCTGAAGGGCTCGGAATTGCCTGGAGACATTAAATATGCCACTTAAATCTGTGTGCACTCTCAGCCTGTGGGTGAGTAAATGCCTTGTGAGCCTTTCTGCTGTCCTCTGAGAGCTCTGAGTACAGCTCGCTGGCTCAAGCTTTATTCCTCAAGGGTTAAACTAGAAATTGAAGGGCTCTTGACTCAGAGCTTAAATGAGGGTGGTTTTGAGTATCCAGCAGTCTTGTAGCAGCTGGAATGTGGAGTCTCATTCCTGAGTAGTAATACCTGTCCACAGAAACCATGTCTGTAGAGACCCATTTGCAGCAGCTCTCAGGTTTATGTTGGTCGTAAGCCCTCCAGTATTGATCAGAGGGGTTTCAAGGGTACTAACCTCCATAAAAGGAAAAGTGGCCTTTAAATACTAAATAAAATAGCCATTTAGAGTTTCACCTCTATGAGGATATTTTGCTGGCTGGGAGCAATGTCTTGGTGCTCATGGGCAGTAGAGCTGCTTGAGGAATGAACCGTGATGGATGAGCACACACAAATAAAATAGTGATCACAGCTCAGAGCTTCTAAATTCTACCAAAATCCATCTGACTGGTGTTTCACACTGCTCAGGCTTTGCTGGCAATAGGCACAGGGGCCAGAGCAGACACATCACACTTTATGAGAAGTAAGAAGAAAGACTTCACCTGTTATGAGAAGTAACCCTGTAAAGTCAGAACATTCTGAGAGCAGAGGCCTCCTCTGGCCATTTCCAACCAATTAACATTGTGTAAGTCAGTGTCAGCATCTTTGGGGGGGGAGATATTCCTGCCATCCAGAAGCTGGGACACTGACCTCTCCACACACATAAGGTGCCAGGGCTGCCCACAGACTCAGAGCTCCCTTTATGTCTGGCCTCAATAAAACATCAATACAGAGGTATCCATAAAACTGTCTTCAGGTTATATTCAGTGACAGGATGGTTTTCCTTCACTCTCCAGGGTTTACAGTGGGGATTTACACACCTAGGTTAGAGAACAGCAGGTTGTGTGATCCTGTTCACCAAGACATCCACACACATGGACCAGTTTTCTTTATTTTTGGCTGCCTTGTGGCTTTTTTTGATCTTCGGTCTGGTGACTCTGTCCTGCAAAGGAAGTGTATTTAGGGAGGTACACTTACAGTTGCAGCCTTTTCATCATGTTCACTTTCCCTGCTAGAGAACATTTAACTGCTATGGCTAGAATGATTCTTCAGTGGTTCACATTACTAATTATTGAACACCCATTACAATTAAAGTACTCTCTTCTTTGCCACCCTGGGGATAAATTCTAGAGTATTAAGATTTCTTTTCTTTTTTTCAAAACCAGTGCAAAGCTGAACTTTCTGTGTTGCCCCTGGGTTTCACACTGCAAACTTGGTCAGTCAAGCATGCAAAAATCTGGTGAAATAAACCGTGGAGACCAGGTCTTAAATGGGCCTTTCACCATCCAGAATTCTCTTCTGCTGCAAGTGGTTACCCAAACTCAGCACACAAGGTTTAATAACAATTAATTACTCTAAGCCAGATAATGAAAAAAGTGGTATGAACAGACTCCATGTACACATACCAGTTGAAAGCACTAAATTTATTTTCTTCTGGGGGCAAACCATCAGTAATCAAATTTCCATTACCCAGTGATTGGTGTGAATGGTCAAGAAAAATACTTAGTCAACAAAATTCCAATTAGAGATTTGTGCGTATCCTGCTTTAAATATGGCAAAATAAGGAGATATTTTCTCAAGAGGATGGTCCTCTGATGAGTAAGTGTGGGTCTGAGTATTTCACTGTAGGAATTTTTTGGCAAGAACAAGATCAGCAAAACAAGCCTCTCTCAAGTGCCTATGAAGAGAGAAGGAGAAATGGTTTACCTTGTAAATGCATCAGTCCTGCTCTGAAATTGTTCTATAAAATATGGAGAAGCTTAAAAGTATGGTGAGACTGTCTCCCAGACATGACTTTTCATGCTGTATTTACAGCACGATACTATTTATTCTGTTTCTTCTGATTTGGATGTATCGCTCAGCTTTGGATGGTTGTTTGTGCCAGGTGAAGGATGCAAAGAAAAGCTACAAAGCATTATCATTCATTGGGAAAACACGAGCAGCCATTCTTGCAGTTGGGAAGGAGGCAGGGTTGGGTTTGATCCCAAAGATGACAGCGTCAGGAGAGGGGAGTACTGACTTCTATACTTATGGCTTTTACAATCATGCCACTTTTCTGGGGTTTGCCTCAAAACTGTATGTCTTAGCTATATCACACATGAGTTTGAGGCATAATTAATATTAATAAAGCCCATTATGTAAAATTAGCCACAGAGAGGAGATTCTTTAAAAGGTGAAATTATAATAGTCATGATCGGAGTGTCTGTGTTGCTGGATAACTGAGACCTGTCCTGGGCTGCTCCTCAATATTTGCCTTTCATTAAAGATCTTTCCTTACTACTTGTGGAAAAGGAGTTTTAAAGGATAGAAATGAAGATGAATATAAAGAAAATTCTTTCTCTGAGCTTTGGTATTTTTTGCAGTTGGGTCTCAGGTCTGGCAGGTAAAAGATGTGGAGATTCCC
This sequence comes from Petroica traversi, assembly GCA_025920805.1. NCBI lineage: Eukaryota > Metazoa > Chordata > Aves > Passeriformes > Petroicidae > Petroica > Petroica traversi. The sequence continues at coordinate 9,588,711 of JAHLSL010000025.1, read as the reverse complement.
TAGCAACGGTGCCCTGCAAAGAAAAACAGCAGCAGCACAGGCAGGTGTAGGGCACAATGCTTGTTTATTTTGGAGCATTTTTTGGGGATCCTCATTACTCATTTTTCCATTTTGTCTTAGAAATGGTTGGGTTGGTTCCAAATCAGATGTTGTGTCTGCAAACTCCTCCATTTCCTAGTACAGACTTTGGCCATTGACCTGCAGACATGTCCTTCAGCCACTTCAATATCTGTAGATCTGCCACAAGCATTTAGGTGCAGCCTTCAAATAAAGCAGCTACACACTCTTGAAAAACCTGCAGCAAAAGTACATAAGCTTAAAAATAATCACACAAGTGGCATATTCAGCTAATCAGAAGTTCCTATTGTCTTGGTGTTTCTGCCCACAAATCAGTTGTATTTTGGAGGCTGAAACAGGGAGTCACCACTGGAGCCTGATTACATATTTTAAGTGCTGCCTGATTAAATTAAACCTGATGCTGTTTATGGCTGATTTTGAGCAAATGGAAAAAATCAGAGAGGCACTTTAAGCTGATCCAGATTTTGAGAGTGAAAAATTCAGGACTCAGACCTAGATCCAAATTTCAACCTGAGGCACCTGTCTTCAGAGTGGACTGATATTCAAAATCTTGCAAGAAAAGTCCCTGTAGTAAACTTATGTTTGCTTAGAAATAGTGACTTAATTCCTAATGCTCTGGAAGGCTTGTATCCTCAGCATGGAGTTCAGCATAATGAAGAGTGGTTTACTTAGACATAGAAATAGGCATCAGAAGGTATTTCATCAGTTCCTACTGATGAACTGATGTACAATCCAACCTTTGCAGGTTGGCACACGTATTCTCTTTCAGTCTTTTGATTAACTGCATAGTACCAAAACCATACGTATTTATAGCTCACAGAATTAGATAAATTCTCCAGATGTGGCTTCCTTTTAGTTATGCTGAGATAACTGGAGATCAAAGCCTTTGATCTTTAGCCTGACTGAAACCTGCTGCTGATACAAGTCTAGAAAATGATGCAGTGAAGGGAATGGGCGACTCTCAACTTGCCCCAGAAGCATCTCAAACAAAATGTACAGAAATAAACTTTGTGAAGGATATTTCTATAACACAATTGAGTTTCTACTCCTAAAACTATAAGGCTGTTTTCAATTAACCTTTTACTCTTAACAACACATTTAAATAGATTGATTTTCTGTTCCAGCTCAGAAATTATTTAAGACTTTTCAGTACATACATATCCTCTATGACACACAGAACTGGCAGGAAATGTCATCATGAGCTAGTTTATAACCTCAATTAAGGCCATTTCAATTGCTCCAGATGTGTAAAGCAGACTTATAGCTGAGTTCCTGGTACAGTGAACTCCCTGATGCATCCTTGGCTCAGCACCACCAGCTCAATGGTATCTTCTTCATGACCCTTGGAAAAAATGAGGAATAGCCAGGGAACTGCAAATTCAGACTGAATTCTGTCAACATGAACACTTTACACAAGTCTTAGCTGGTTAGGCAGACAGCACAGTCGGAAAACCCTTATTTGGTGCTACAGGCTCTTCCAGCAACCTCAGATGCAGAGCAATGCAAAGCTCTGTGTGGCCACTTCTGCCTTTCTCTGCAGATTCATAAGCCCCACAGCAAGGCCATAAACCCTCAGCTCTTTGGGTGATAATGCCAAGAGAATCCTGGCTCCCATGGCCACTTTCATGAGCTTTTTGCTATAAAAGAAGCTGATAACAAAACAAAACACACACAAAATAAACCCCAACCAACCAACTACAACTAAAAAACCCACTCAAAAACCTTCTATTCAAATGTCAGTAAAACCAAAGAATGGACAGATTTTCATTGGAGAGAAAAGGCAGCAATGTACTATCCTAGAGAGAGCACAAGAAATGCAATTTATTTAGTAAATCATAAATTCTTAATCAACATCAGAAAAAAAATCTATAACTTTAAGATTACTGAAAATTATCATAAAGGAATAGGTCAAATACATAAGGGAGAATTCAAATGAAAAAGTAGAAAACTAAATGCAGCCAGCAAGAGACATCAGGGACAACAAGAAATAGTCCTTAAGCCCATTAATAATGTGAGGAAGAGCAAATGAAAGGTTTGCCCTCCTTTGGGGTTTAGACTAAATGATCCTTAAGGTCCATTCCAATCCCCTAACATTCTATGATTCTATGCTTCTATGATTCTATGAATTAATGTCTATTTCACCAATATTCAGTAAAAAGTTAATAGTGAATAGGAATTTACTATATTAATACTAAGGAAAATCAATATTTCAGCACAGATTAGGGTAAAATCATGTTAAAGAATACTTAGATTTTGAAATTGGCTGGGGCTGACTTAATCCTTCAGTACTTCAAAAATTGTAATCTCAGAACTATTAATGGTATCTCTGGATTCATGGATGGGCTGGGGTGATACCAGAAGACTGATGTATTGCCTATCTTTAAAAGGTGGGAGTGGTGAGAGAAAAAAGAACAGAATTGTGCAACAGACAGGTTACCCTCAAAATCCAGAAGAATGCTGAAGCAAATACACACATATCTTGAAAATAAGAAGATGAGCAACATCCAATACAGATTTGCCAAGCACAAATCATGTCACAGTGCTCTAATTTAATTTTAAAAAGGCCATGAGGAGAGAAGAAAAAGAGGAGAAATAAAATATATTGACTTCAGTAAGGTTTTTGACACACTGATGGTGTACTGCTTTTGATCTCTTGTAGAATTTCCCTTTCCTATATAATTTCTTTAAAAAATAATCTAGAGGAAAAAGAAAATCTAATATTAACCAATTAAAAAGACCCTTTTAAATTTAACGATTCAATATAATGTATAAAACAGAGGATGAAGATTAGAATTTGTGAAGGGGGCCAGGACAAACTTCCCCACACCTCTCAAGAACTCTTAGGTGGGCTCACACCCCTCTTAGGTGATGACTTGTTGGTGTATTTGCCATCCATGACCACAAGGAAAGATGTGAGGAATGAGATGTCTTCTCTTTGCTGGCTCACCTTAGGTAAGGAGACACAGTCACCCTCTTTTCTCTTTTTTTCTGGTGTGGTTCTGTTTGTTTGTTTGTGCTGAGTTTTTGGTTTATTGTTTGTTTGTTTGTTCATTTGCTTGTTTAGGAACTTTTTCCCTTTTTTCTTTTTTTTTTTTTCTTTTTCTTTCTGTACGTCTGCTGTTCTCAAATGCTCTGTCACAAACTTACCTAATGGAGACCACTGCAAATAGAGAATGAAAAAGGGGTAAGACTATAGACAAGGAACAATCATCTTGTTTTTGAAATAAGCATAATGCAATCGTGTGGGGGAAGCAAAGATGAACACAGTAGAAAGAGTCAGCAGTGAGCAGAAAGATAAATGACAAGTGCACAGCTTACAAGCCAAAATATGGCCCTCTGGAGTTGTACTGAGTGAGTAATGGGCACTCGCACCAGGCATAATTTGTGGTCTGAGCCCTCTAATCTCTCTGGACTGCCCAGCTGAACTGAAGCCAAGAGCAAGAGTGGTTTGTTGTCTTCTGCAGTGCTCAGGTATTGCCCTCAGACTGCTGTTCAGACAGGACTGAGCCTCTCAATGAAGAAGACTTTGCCTTTCAGCCTTTATGTGATGTCCTGCTGTCATGCCAGACCCAGCAGCATGCAATCACCTTTTTTAATCTCCTTATATATTTTTAAGGCAGCACCCTCCGTCCCACTCTGCCCATCTGTCCTCATCCCTCTTGGCCTGCGGCTCTGGAACACACAGCTGCCTCATCATTACCTTTATCTGTAATGAAAAAAGTTTACAGTCTCGAAAAGTTCCCAATGCATATGGTTCAACATCTGATTTGTTTCAAGTCACTGAAGCTACAAGTTGAAAACCATCCCTTGCACATATGCCTAGGAGTCAGGGTGTGGATTTCTCCAGAAAAAAAGTCTCCTGCCTGCCTTTGAAGGGAGCAGCTTTGCCTTTGATGTAGCCATAAGCGAGGAGCTGGCCTTGTCTCACAGTGTGTTTCCTTCATAGATACCTTGACTGTTGGGCATTATTTACAGTTCAGATAGAAAACTAGAAGCAGAGTCTTATAATACATTGCTAACCCTGCCCAGGCTGGATTTAGTAACATCTGAAGCACAGTATAGATGCAGGTATGGGTATTGCCACATACAAAGTCACATCTTCTTCACTTTTAAGGGAAGTGAATGTTCTTGCTGTGACAGGCTCCAGGGTCAGGTATGGGCACTAAGGGACATTAATGACCCCGAGCAGCTGGGTCCCTCTCAGCTGGGGACTCCCCTCACCCTCTGCCCAGAAGCCCATTTAAGCTCAACCCAGGACTCTCCATCTCTCCATGAGCTGTGTCAGGGAAGTGCTGGGCTTCAGCTCAGCCACAGACCATGCTGGCTGCACACCCCTTCCCTCAGGCTCAGATCTATGGACCTTCTGCCATGATGGACCTGCTTGGGAGTTGCTGGATGGTGTCTGACCTGGACTACCTTCACTGGATCTCACCTTGACCTGTGGCATGTCCTTTGAGCTGCTCCATCTCCACAAACTTGCCTGATGATGTGGGCTCTTGGTTGAGCCTGGCTGTGATTGGTGATCTGCTCTGCTCCCCTTGCTCAGATACTGAGGGGTGTGCTACCAGGCTGGGCTCCTGCCTTTCCACCCCTGTAAGCACTTTTCAACCTTAAATCTCTTTGTTCAAAATTAAGTTTGGTAAAATGACTTGTGGCAGAGGCTGAAGAACTCAGTAAATAAGACCCTTCCCCAGGATTATAGGGCTTGTGCTGGGGAGATGATGCTGTGCAGGGCTACCTTCTAGCTGGTAAATGAAAGCTTTATTTTTGAGAGTAAGAGGATTAGGTTTACTACTGCAGTGTGGGGTATGACACGTCCTTTTTTGGGTGGAGGAGGGTAATGGGATGTTCAAAGGGATGTGGAGTGTTCAGATACACCCACAGAGTCCAGCTGACACAGGACCACCACATGCTCCCAGAGCCCTGTACCCCTGAAGTATTACGAATTTTTAAAAAGAGAAAAATTATATTTATAGGTGATATGAATGGTTTAAAAAATAGGTACTGTGTCTAGATTGTCAGTGTGGAAGATGTTGCCTGACCCCCTAGCATCCCACCCAAGACTGAAACCCAGGGATGTTGTTACTACCAGGAAGGGAGGCAGAGTCAGTAACATCTGTGAAGCAGTCTTCAAATGTCCAACATTTTCCTAAAGAAGGCTACATCCTATGAAAGCAATGCATTTTATTCTGAAATAATTGAACTGATCAACCCAAATAACTGAGAGTTTATCCCAAATTCAAGCTGAATCTAAATTCTGACAGTTACTGCTGCCCATGGCTTGCTTTTATACTCTCAACCATTTCTGCTGCCTTTGCTCCCCTCCCAAGTCCAGGATTTCTCTGTGAGCACTGCAGACCTGCACTGTAGTTTCGTTGTTAGTCAGTTGATCATTGCTCCCATCTTTCTGCACCTGGTACACAACCAGTATTTTGTCTGGATTAATCACTAGCTGTAAGTTACAGTCACCTGCATCCTAACATTGGCACTGAGCTCTGTCAGGGAGGGAAAAAACCTCTTTTCTGATTATTAAATTGTCTATCTGAAGTTGAAGAGTGTGCTGCAGCTGAAATGCTGATAAAAGCACTAAATGTGGAGCTAGCTAATACAAAGCTGTAGCATCAATTTAGCTCATTATCAGGCAGTAAATAAGATTTACCTGCCATTCTTTGATCAACCTTTTTTTTGTGTTACGAACTGCATGTGTTGACAAATTATGTCACCAAAAAGAAATCCAAGTCTTTGATTAAATAACAGGAATCATGCATGTGCTGGAAGTTTAGAAATGCATTTAAATAAACTGCTTTAGGATTTTGAATAGCAGTGGTGGATTTGCTTAAGGTGCATGACAAAGGGCTTGACTGGACATGGCCAGGAGAGGCTGGAGTGGCCTCAAAGTCACCCTGAGCCCCGCACAGGTTTCATGGAGTGTTTCCAGAACACTGGAACTGCAGCCAGCAGATGTGACTGATTCTGCTTTGGGTTTGTAACAATAAACTGTCAATTTCTGTAAATGGGTGGAAATGGATGTTTCTTTAGAGGAGCGGTGCCTCAAAGATAACAGCACTGTGCAGTACCTCATTGGGATAAACAGCTCTTTAAGAGTGATATTTGGATCCATGGCTCTGACATGGTGAAACATTATTATTACTAGAATGCTAATAGTGGTGTTGAAGGGTCCAGTGGAGTTTAGACAAGAGTCTTGGTCAAATTCCAGCTTTCTGAACAGTTTCCCAGAATATCAGACAGAACTGAAACCAATAGGTTTCCATGGCTGCTTCTTGAAAAACACAGCTGGAGAGCCAAGTGAAATGAGATACCACAACAAGGGAGAAGTGTGAAGTTGGAAAGCACAGATTTGGACCTGAACTCCCCCAGAATCTGGAGGCTTTTAGATCCAAATTCTTCATTTGCTCCATCTCAGAATGTGAGGCTACCCCTTGCATCCTCCCTGCCTCGAATTCTTCCCAAGTGCAGGAGAGAGGCTGGAGCTCTTTCTGAGGTCAGCTTTTTCTGCTGTAACCGAACTCTGCAGTCAAAATCTCTAAAAGCTGTTTCTTTCCTAACTATAGGCATGTGATTGAGATTGGCTTCTGTCAAGTGTGTAAGGTCTCAGACTGTGCCACGCTGGGGTCCAGCTGGTTTCTCACCCTGTCTCCAGCAGGCTCAGTCTCACGCTGTCTCAGAGGCTGCAAAAGAGGATCCAGGAGATTTGATGGCAGGCATGTGCACAAAAGCCTGTTCCCCAGGAATTTTTTTCTCCCCCAAATATGTTAGTGTAATACTTAGTGGGACTGGCTCAAAACTTGATCTTTTCCCAGCTGTGGCTCTGGATATATTTACCCACATAGGACTTGGGGCTCTCCATGGTTGTTGAGCATCCAGGATCTCTTCCAGCAGATCTAATAGCATACTTCAACAGTTTTGAGTTTGCCTCTTCACCCATTCCTTGTTTGAGAGATAGGTGTCTGCTAAGGAAGGTTTGAGCCTCCCTTGGAATAGAAAATGGAAACCCTTTCCCTCTGAATTATTATAAATTTTTAATCAAGGGATTCTCAGGCAGAGATATGAGGTTAGGAATAACAATTCTTTACTAATACGTAAAACAAAACTAATGAATAACAAAAACTATGGCACAAACCACCAACAGAAGCAGACACCCAGTACCAGCCTGCTTGGCCTCAGGCACTTTTCCCTTTGGTGCAGTTCCAGTCACAGCCGGCAGGGGCGCTGGTGGCTCCCTGTGGGCAGGGCGGGTGCGATGATTCCCCCGCGGCTGCAGGGGGCGCTCCGGAGCGAGCCCAGGTGACACGAGGTGATGGCGGCTGAGCTCAGGGCAGGGAGGGGTGGAGGAAAGGCTTTTCTTCACAGGCCCTCGGGCCACCAATGTTGGTGCTGCAGCAGGATCCCCGGGAACTGCAAGATGGGACAGCAGAATGTCCCAGCAGGCAGGGGCTGGGAGGCTGCATCGAGATGGAACAGCAGAAGGTCCTGGCAGACAGGGCCCGTGAGGCTACAACGTAGCAAAGTCTCGAGCTGGGAGCAGGGCTGGATAAATAGGGAAGAACCCGGCATCCCCTTGGCAGGGCAGGGAGAGGGAGAAAACTCACAGCAGAGGGGAGAGCAGGTCCGTGCTGGTGGTGTGGGTGGTGCGTCCCTTTAGCAAGAGGCAGCTCTGACCATTCTGCTCCGAGATCCCCCAGAGAGAGAGAGAGCCAACAGCTGTCTTGCCTTTTTACCAGACCAAATCTCGCATTATCTCTGCCCCCTGAGAAGAATGAGGGTGTTAAGGTGCTGGAAGAGGCTTCCCAGAGAAGCTGTGGCTGTCCCATCCCTGGAAGTGTTCATTGCCACATTGGACCAACTTGGTATAGAGGAAAGCATGGCAGGGGGGTTGGAATGGGACGAGCTCTAAGGTGATTTCTAGCCTAAACTGTTCTATCATGATTAATTAAACAATGTTACAGCTAAATTATCCTTTATGTAGTAATACATTCAAATTAATAAGAATTAAGCCCAGAGGAATTAAATATGAATCTTTCATGTATTTTTCCAGTGGCTCCAGTGCTTACTGATCTGGGTTCTCATCCCCTTTACTGAACATTTCCCATGTGAACGGGAGCTACTCTGCCAGAGTAGCACTTCAAATTGACCTTGTCCAGCAAATTTTAACTGCTCTAGGAGTAAATTAATTTCTTCTTCTCCACTGACTGGCACGTGCAGGATGGTCAGGCAGATCCTGCAATTAACAGGGAGAGACAATTCATCTTAATCTCTCTCACATATATTGTTCAATAAATGCATTTGATTGCAGCTTTGATGGAGCTGTTGGAGTTCCAGAGGGCTCATGAAATGAGAGTGTACAGTCAATTTTTAACCTGCAGAAGCAGCCAGTGAAAGGTGTAGATCCCTTTGTTGGGAAAACAGCTGTATTGGAGAAATGAAATGTCTCACCAGGAGCAATTATTGTTTGACAAGGTTGGGGGTAGCAAAGTACTTTTCATGGTATTTTTCTGCCTGAGGTATCTCCCTTTTGCTGTCAATATAATATACAGGAGGGATGATGACAATAGTGGTGAGATGGGATTATTGACAACTTGCCCCTCTTCTCTCTTCTTTGCCTCTCCTCACAGCCATCAGCACAGCATGTGGGAAAAACCCTCAGTGGAAAGCTCCTTCGCTGCTTTTTTGCTAAATTAACCTGAACAGGGGTGATTGCCTTGGAAGGAGGAGATTAGCCCTTCCAAATCCTTCTGATCCTCAGTTCGGCAGAAGTCTTGAGATTCCTCTAGAGCCATTTTTCATTTGCAATAAGTGCGGAGGCATCCATGGGCTCCTTCCAAATGTCTGGGAAGGGTTACTAAGAAAAGTCAACCTACTGAAGCCTCTCAGGGGAAAAACTGGGGGCTTCCATGCTGGAAAGGCTGCTGACCACCTCTTGGGAGTGGAGGTACAACCAGGTGGAGCTGTGTCCCTGTCTGAGCCTGCTTAATCCAACCTCCCAGCTCGGGGCTGTGCTGCACAGACTTGCCAGCTGTGGCTGCCCACAGAAACAGGCTCTTTAACCTAAAGGGAGGTATGTGATTCCAGACAAGCCTTGCTGCACCACCTGTGCTGGGGCAGGTCTTTCTCCTCCTCTCTCCTTAGAATTCACCCATTTGTTTTGTCTACATCTGCTGGATCTGGCAGGAGAGTCTCTGTAAGTCCAGGAGTAGGAGGTCACACCTATGCAGGAGTTGAGCACCTTTTTAATTTAGGAAAGGGCTAGAACTGCCATGGGAAACCTGGGATGGATATCTTCTAAAGCTTTTTGTACCATTTGGGTGATGTGAAGAGGACTTGACATAACCTGACTTCATGAGAAAACCAAGAGACCAGCCCCGTGTAAAATGTCTGTGGTCTCCAAATCTGCCCTAATTTGAACTTGAAAGTGAGCTCCGAAGCCCTGCTGCTTACTTTTGAAACTGCAACCTTCTCCTTGTGCAAGTGAAGTTCAAGCAGTCACCAGCTTGAAGGCTCTTAGATCCCCATCTCCATAAAGAATAAACTCTGCCTTCCCAACGCCCTGCTCTGCAGGGGAACATCAGTGCCTGGACGAAGCTCTGGGAGGATTTTTTTAGCTTCCTGTAGTTATCTCAAACCTTCATCTCTAAAATGCAAAGGCTTTTATTTTTATAGACTTTGCATTCTATTAGTGTAACACCAAATGCCCTCATTCTTCAGGTATTTATAGCAACTTCTGCAGCTCCCATAATAACTCTTCGTGGCTCAGCACCTCGCAACATGATGTCTTGTTATCCCCATTTCACAGATGTGGAAATAGGGCACACAGAAATTAAGTGATTTCTGCAGGATCTCCTATAACCCACTGCAGTGCCTTGACTGGAACACCATCTTCATCTGAGTTTCAGCTCAGGTAGGCTACTGTGGGCTTCTGATATTCCCTTCATTTAAGATTTTATAAAGAGATATAAATACTAATTCTAGAGCAATGCCCTGATTTTCAGCAGTTCTGAGGAACCTCAGATGTCTCTGGACTCAATGCAGACATCCAGGAACTCAGAAAATTAGGCTGGAGTTTAGCTGCTTAAATACTGGTGGTGTACTTGTTGGCAGAGCAGGAAATTCAGGACATAGAGGGTTTGATTAATTCTTACAGCTACCCTTAGTCTCAATCAGGAACTGAGGTGCAGAGGAACCCGAGTGAGGCCCTGTGAATCAGGGCAGAAGTGGAGTGCAGGGCTCCCCAAGAGCTGTGTAGGTGCACATGGGATCATGGGATGGAGCAGAAAGGCTATTCCCTGCCCTGATGAGGCTGCAGGATCTGCAGGATCCCAAACACATTGCTCTCCCTCCATGCCTCAGTTTCCCCACCCACAAATTATGCATGTAATAGTTAACCATCACATTGAAGTGACATACAGCTGGATCATTTTCCAGTTTGAGTTTCAGATCTTTGACTATGGGGCTGGACTGTTTGGTTACTTGATAAGATGGTGATGTTTTGCAAGGTAATATTGTGATGACACATTTTGGATTAAGTTCTTTATTTCCTAATGATGGAGCAGCTTTGGAATGCACTGTGCATGCAGGCAGTGAAGGATGACTGTTGGGCAAAGGGCTGGTGTTGATACAGGAATCTTTCCATAAGCTGATGGATAAACTGCTGTTGTGGGATGGTTTTATGCATCCAGAGTTGTTTCCTTCTTTTGTTCTGCACAGCAGACCATCACAAAGCTTGTGCATCAAGATTTGTTTGTGCCATCAGGAAAAACTCTGGTTGATCATAGAATCACGCAGAATTGTTTAGGTGGGAGGGATCTTTAAGATCATCTACTTCCAACCCCCCTGTACTGGGCAGGGAGACTTATTCCAGACCTGGTGAAAGGTCTAATGAATGGCGCTGGGCTGGATCAGCAGCTGCTCAGCATCAGTCCCCATCCTCCTTGAAAAAACATCCAAAGCTGAACCTTCAGCTTTGGCTGGGGAGAGCTTGTCTTGTCCTGAACTACACTGCGTTTGAGACTATGTGGGGAAACTCCTGGAAAATGGCTTCTCCCAAAAAAACTATACGAAGACAGCCCTTTGTAAGGTTTTCATTAATCTTGCTCTGGGAATGTCTATTACTTCCAGCCACGGTGTCTGGTACTCCTCAGTACTGAACACACGTGGAACAAACCATTCCTGCCCCAAAAGAGCCAGCAGTGCAAAGCTGTGCCTGCTTCGGAGACATTTGCTGCGGCACACGGACATCAAAGGTCTGCAAAACCTTCCATGCCAATGGAATCTTGGAAAACTGGCAGGTACCAACACAGGATATTTTAAGAAGGATTAAGTTTTGTGTAGCACAATAGTCCTTTATAGCTGAGGCCTTAATGCGCTGCTGGTTCATGATGGCAATTAGTTGGATTAAGATGTACCAATATAAACAAAGTATTACTGAGACAGTTGCAGTAAATGGAATTCACAGCACTCGTCCTGTGCCAGCGGCAGGGGCACTGTCAGGTATTTGGGATGCAAAGTCTTGGGTGTTTGTGGCACTGGGGAGGACATTCACAACCAAGCTATGAACATCCACCTGCTGTGGTGGCCTATGCTGCTAAGTAGAGCAGGATGGGGAACAGCAGCACTGCTGGCATCTCAGCAGGCAAGCTGGTTCCAACCCCCAAACAGGCAATGACAAATACTTCATTGTGGGAGAGACGAAGGGCTCAGAGGAAAAGGTGAAGCAGCAAGGCTAGAAGTAGGACATAAAATCAGATTACAGCTTTGCTGTGTTTTAATTGCATTGTTTAATTCCAGCTTCTGCTGCTCTAAGACTAAACATCAAACAGAATGTTAAAATTATTCGAAACTAAGCTACAAGTCTCAACATCAGAATGCCTATTATACTTATCTGTGACCTTTTTACCATTAAAACCACCATATTATTATTATTGTACATTTACAGATTATTACTGGGCTTCTGAACTCTGCTGCAGCTTGATTTATAGAAACTGCTTAGTCACTGGCAGTAGTGCTGTGCTGGGAGTGGGAGAGACGCTCGCTGGTGTTTCAGCAGAGGCTCCTGCCAAGAAGCAAACACTGCCCTTGACAGATCATTGAGAGCTGGTGAACATTTCCCTCTCATGTAAAACTTCAGGAACAGCTGCAAACTAAACCAACCTTCTTCCCTACCAAGAGCAAGGGTGAAAAAACTCAAGGCTCAATGAATACATCCCCTCCAATCATTTTGGGCCATTTATCTTGCCCTTTGCCTGAAAAGTGACCTTCAGGTTTGCTGTATGCATTGCTGGGAGCACTGCTCTGGATTCTGGGGAGGCAGAGCTCCTGTGAAATTGGGATTTAGGCTTTGGAAGGAGCAGTCTGATGGGACAGAAGTAATCAGCAATGTGGGAAGAAGACAGGTTGGGATGGGAGGTGGGGGGGGCTCAGCAGGCCCAGGCACCGGAGCACTGAAGAACACATTCAAAATTAAATACAGGGGGAGGGCACCTGCTGCTTCATCACATTAATGAGGGTGATGGATTCTGTGACCCCACTCAAGGAGCAAATGCTCTGAGCAGAAGTTGCAGGCCCTTACATGAATGGTGTTTTCCCTGGGTTGTACATGCATAGTCAATGCTAATAATTTACAACTCTCTGAACAAACCAAATTAAAAACCTGTTTTTAGTTATTCGCTGAGTAATGACTTATTCTGAGCTCTTTATAAAGGGTAGACAAAACCAGAGTGCTCAGCCCTGTATGCCCTGAACAGGTAGGGTGTGATGCCTTGTTCACCACTGCTTCAGTCAAACTGCATCATCCCCAGTGCTGGTGCTCCAGCAGCCCTGCAAGTCTGGCCCTCCAGGGCCCCTTCAAACCTGCAACTGAATTGAACTGAAAATAAAACAATAGGTATCAAACATCTTGGTTTCTTTTGAGGAAATGTTTCAGCATCACTAATTAAGTGTGCCTGTTTGCAATGTGCTGGTATCCTAGAGATTTAAATCCAATACTTCAAAGAACACACATTGGTTAAGTAGCTTAGTCTTTAGTTTTATTCATGCTGGAGTAAACCATTGCCAGATATTTTCAGGGAACTAACAAGACAGAAACAATGGCTCTATTTGGCAGTCCAATGGATGAAAAGTACCAAAGTATAAAGTCCTAAACTACCGAAAATAGTGAAAAATAATGGATTGGTTCTTCTCTCCTGACTCAATACTTTTTTTGACTTTTTTTAATTGCTTTTTGTCTTCCAATGCATTGTGGTGACTCATGTGAAAGGTCTGTAATAATGTTTCATTGCTGTGAAGTCACTGGATAACCACTACTCTTGCCCTGATCCTACACAGTTATGTAAGTTTAGAATAGAGCCAAAAATGGGCTGACATTGATAGAACAGGGTAAGATAAGAGGTGGAAAGAGCATTTAAAAGCAGGTACTGAGGCGTCATACACCCAGAAAACAATGATTTATACATCTGTTGAAAATCAGAAAGGGTATGCAACAATCTGGGTGATGCACAGAGCTATTTCATGGGACAGCTGATGCCACAACTCATTTCTGGTTTTCTCCTGTTCAAATAATTGCACTTGCTCACAGATACAATGCTTGAGTCAATATTTTCAGGAACTTTGCAATTCACTTGGGCCTAGACCATATCTGGCCCTTTTTGCTCTCTCAAAGAGCAAGGCTCATTTCATGTGATCCTGCAGATGTGCAGGGATGTGTTGCAGAAGCTGGAGCTGAGCTGGAATGAGGCTCCAGAGAGGGGACCTATTGCGTGGTTCAGCCTTGGCTTTGGTGTTCAGCAGACACTCCCTTTAAGTCTGTGCCTAGTTCTGAGTTTAGGCTTGTTCAGATGCCTGGGTGTTGCTGTAAGGAGCAGAGAGCCTGTTCCTATGGACAGGACTTAGTTTCCTCTCTTAGCAGGGACATCTGTGGGCCATTTTCTAAGTAGAAACATCATGGCTTCGCCTAATAATAAACCTATTGACTTAGGGCATTTGGGGTCATGAATTCAATAATCAGGGCCCTAAATGCAACAAAATAGAAAATTTATTAAAGGCAAAGGAGTGAGGAGTGCTGGCTTGACAATATTGCACAGTCCTGCCCCAGTCTGCATCCAGTTCTCAGCGATTCTCTGCCTGCGGTCCAATAGTAAAGTCATATTCGTTTTCTTGGCTCTGCTGTGTTAATGAAAAAGCCACTTCACAAAACAAATAGAAGGAAGGACATTTGCAACCAATTATGGTATTGCTGATCGGTCAAATTGTGCTGGAAATTACACACTGAAGTTCAGCCCAGGCAGCTGATCAATGACCTGGTAGCTTGGCACCAGTGCATCCTATCAACTTAATAAATCTATGTAATTCCAGTCCCCGTGCCAGCATATATATGTGTAGTCAATATGACATCAATATTATATAATGATGGTTAAAACTAATTGCCCAAACACTGTGGTCTCTTATCTGCTGTGCAACCCCACCAGAGCCCAACAGTTCTCCAGCAGGCAGGGTGGAATTTGGCTTGTTGTTCCTTAAACATACCCCTGGGCATCACTTAAAATCATGGGTTTAAAGTTTAGGTTTTTTTTTTCTTTTGAAACCACAAGGGAAGTCAGCACTCCAGCATGTCATTCAGGGTTGACCAAATTGCCAGCCAGCTCTGCCTCTGGGAGGACGTGGTGTGCACGTTGGGTCCTGGAATGCGCTGCAGGAATGGGGTTTCTCCTTGGTGGCAGATGCACATCTTGGCTGGTTTATGCATGGCTTCCTCTTCTCAATTAGCTCTGACATTTTAGCTGTTGGTAATATGGGTTTGGCTAAGGAGTTAAGGCTGAAAACTCTGGAAATTTTTTGCTGGAAATGAAGTTTGGTTTTAGTACAGGGAATCTGGGATGCTTCTAACTGTGTGTTAGATTTGTGATTGGCTGGACCAGGGAAATACGGGAACTTCTAAGCATGCTGGTTGTCACTTCCTCCCACACCTGCTATCACCAGTTTCAGTGGTCTCTGCTCTTGTATTTGACTCTTGTCACAGAATCTATGAAGAACACAGAAACCACATAATTTCTACTTATTAAAAACCTGCAATTTATATTAATTATTTAGAAACAGCTTTTTTAAGGGTACCTGGACACTGAAGGCATCCCAATAGGATTTTTGTAAGTGTCTTATCCTCTCTGGCCAAGTGATACAGTCATCTCCTCACCTCTAATATTTTATACACAGTATTTTACCTGGAACCACAGCAACATCCACTCTGGCACATACTCCAAGCCTCTTACTTGGCCATGGCTTCAGCTTTTCTGGGAACATACCTGGCCCTGTGTTATGTAGGACCTGCTGTTTGTCCCATATCATGACAACAGGAAAAGGGACATATGGGCAGTACAGATCCACCTTGGCACAGTAATTTTGGTTGTGTCCTCACACCTCAGCTGCATTTCTCAGATTCATCATGTACTGGAGCCACTGGAAAGAAAAGTGAGAGATTTCTATCTCTTTCCTCTGTACTTAATTCTTATTAATTCAAGTGTTTTACATAAAGGATATTTTAACAGTCATCAATGAATCAAGACAGAATGGTTTGGGTTGGAAGGGACCTTAAAACACATCTAGTTCCAACCCCTGCCATGGGCAGGGATACCTTCCTCTATCCCAGGTTGCTCCAAGCCCCATCCAACCTGGCCTTGAACACTTCCAGGGATGGGGCAGCCACAGCTTCTCTGGGCAACCTGTGCCAAGGCCTCACCACACTTACAGAGAAGAATTCCTTGTAATAACCAATCTCTGACAGTTTGAAGCCATTCCCCCTTGTCCTGACTCCAGGCCCTTATCTGATCAGTCTGATCTCCTTTCCCCCTCTGCCCTGTGCCAGTGACAGCTGCAATTCACTGGTGATTCCCAGCTCTGCTGTACCTCTCCTCCAGGGAATGTACATGTTTATATTCTGGGAGCATGTACAGGAATTGAGCCATGGCTCTGCGAGGTGCTCTGCAAAAGTGGAGGGGAAAAGGCAATCCCTGCTTTGAGTGTCTTATATTCTGCAGGCACTAGGAGCCAAGGGAATTTACAGCACATATACACACACAAAATACATGTGTATTTATGTATGTGTATACGTATATATATATATATATATATATATATACACACACCAATGACTTTTCTTTGGTGGCATAATTTGGTTTGGCTAATGCTTGGCTGAGAGCAGAGACAGGGAGCAAGGAAAGGAGGGAAGAAAATCCTGGTTCATGTTGCCCAGCCACAGCAAAGCTGAGTTTGGCTGGTTTTTTTGGCAGAAGTGAGTTGTAATGATAGTTTTAAAGGAGGAGAAAGGAGTGGCTGTTCAGATTCTATCAGGAAGGTTTTCCCAGGCTTAAAAGAAAGCTGGGCAGAGTGTGAGTGTGTGCTTTGGGAAGGAGCTGACAGAAGGATTGTAGAGCCTAGTGGAATAAAGGTTGTGGGCTGGCCATATGTAGGTTCAGCCAGGTAAGAGGAGATGTGCAAAGGTAACAGGAATAAAGAGTAGAAGGCAAGAAGCTCATAAATTATGTAACTGAAGGACTGGTGTGGTTGTGGAGTGAATTGATGTTGCCTTGAGGGTAGCTGCAAAAACTGAAGTTTGTAATAACTGATGTAAGAAGAGAGAGGCTCAGAAGAGAATATTTCAAAAAATAAAGTTTTGGACATGATAAAAAGAGTAAATTTGGGACAAAATTACAAGAAATCCAGACTGGTGTCACTTGGGTAAGAAGAAAACAGGGAAAAGAAAGAGGATGGCAGAAAACAACGTATTCCTGACTGATTGGGGGACGTAGGGGGGGTGGAAAACTGCAACTGGGCTACTCTATAGAGCTCCTGCAGTCTTTTTGTGTTATTTGGGTATTCCCCCAATTTATGTTTTGATTAATGAATTTTTTAAAATATCATTACTGATTCTGGTAACTTACCCAGTGTCACAAAACATTGGTGACTGTGGGTGTACCCAGCCCTGTTCTTCCTCATGGGACACCAGCCTCATACAAACTTCTTTTGGTATTTCCAGAAGTTCATAGCAGAAATATACTCTGAGAAAATTTTGTCTTCTGGTGGCTTATCCTTTGTAACTCTGGCCATCATTCAAATAAAAAATGGCAGTGGTCTGTGGAAAAAAAAGAAAAATAATTGAAAAATAGATTCTTGTTTATGTTTTTTTCAAACCACCAGGGCAGTTTACCATTTCTGGGAAAAGATGCAATCAGGCAACATTTCCCTTAATGTCAGAATGCAGAATAATGCTTAGATGATTCTTTCAAAGAATCATTTTATATTTGTCCTGTCAAACAGAGAAGATAATCAGCTTCTTCTTTCTCTTTCCTTAAATATATACATTTAGAAACACTAAGTAGATTTCTTTTCCTTCCTTAGTTTGCTTGGTTTGTAAAAAAATTGGTATTTTATATTGATTTTTTTTGGTTTGTTTGTGCTGAACTATAAAATCAGGATGTAGAACAATTGGAAATGGGTTGGGGGATTTAGCAGTTATACTTGGAAGGCATCCTATCTCAGGATGATATGATGGGAAGAAGGTGTGAAATCTGGATCCAGCAGCAGCAGTAGCAATACTTCCTTCAGTTTTCATTACCTTTATTAGATAAGAATGATAGAATAATTTATATCCTTTCAAGGTTTCTCCAAAACAAATGACTGCTTTGTGATCCTCTTCAAATTGGAAGCCAACTTACTCTATTTGAGTTCCCAACCACACCAGCAACAACTGTTTTTCTATCTGGAGAAACTCTCATCATAACTTTGGCATGGGGTTTGCTTGGGTTTCCATGAGGAGATCCCAAACTCCTCATGCAGATGGGGTGGGATACTGAGGAGCAGCACTGCTTCTGACCTCTGGCAGGTGACATGGATCACACCTGAGCTCATGTGGCCTTGCTGAGGAGGGAGCAGCTCTGTGTGCTTGAGGCATCTCCTCCAGAGAGCTCTCCCCAAGGGAGCTGTGCGGCCAGGAGTTCTCCTGAGGTTTGCAGGAGTCTCTCTCTGTACCTGCCCCCATTTGCTGTGACAGGCATTTCCTCTCAACAGATGGCTGGAGGGGGAGTGATGATGAAGGTGAAGTGATACTGGTCCCCACCAAGAGATGCAGCTCCCGAGGCTCCAATTTCACCAGTGAACCCAGAGATCTGCAGGAGCACTGTCTGTGAGAAACGTGGCTCCAAAGGAACCCTGTGGCTGTCCTTGGTCTCGGGTGGCATAAACAGATGGGCATCTCCAGCAGCCTCAATTCCAGCTCCTGGCTCTGCTATCCCAGTGACAGCAGCACAACTGCATAAGGAGCCACTGGGTGAGTAATACCTGCCTCTGCAGATAGCAAATCCTGCAAGCACTTTGTGGTAAACCTGCTGCTTGCTGCTCTTGGCAGGGAGGATGCACTTTACCCTGAAAGCAGAGGATGAAAGACTCTGTGGCAACGGCTGGGCTTTGAAAGGGCTGAGCCCAATCCTCTGCACAAGCAGCTGTTTATTATCAGAATCACTGATCTCCAGAGCACTTAATGCCCCTGCCTGCAGGGAAGGCAGTCAGCACACACTTTGGCCCCACAGCCTTTTGTCGCGTATCTTCAGCAATATTGCTGTTAATTGCTACAAAATAGTGGATTTAAGGGGATTCACCTGTTTGAGTCACTTGTTCAGGTAGGCTCAGGGTGGTAGACTGTGATAGCAACAACCTGAAATGGCTGTATTTGCTCAATTCCTAAGCTACAGGTGTGCAGCAAGGCAGACCTGTGCCAGTCAGCACAGAACTGTCTAAGAATTAACCAGATTTCCACCTTCCCTATCTGTCTGTAAATAAGAGTGTTACTTCAGAGCCAGGCAGTGGATATTGCTGATAGACTGAACCTGGGTGCTGGGTAACTCCTGCCCTTTGACCTTGGCCACTTATATCACTGGAGCAAAATTCTGCATGCTTCTGTTTGCTTGCATGGAGATAAGCATACTGGTCTCTGGATTAAAAGTGTCATTAAGGAGGCACATTATGATTATAATAATTATTTTACAAGCTGAAGAGTGTGCAGAAGCTGGCAGTGCTCCTGCTGAGCTTCTTCAAGGAGTGTGTGCCTTTGCAAAAGGCTGGAAGAAACTGTACAGGAGGATTTTCTCATACATAAGCTGAGGAAAAGGATTATCTGTGAAACAGCCAACAGTTTTTATTTATTGTGAAAATCTGAGTCTCACTCTCAATTTCCCATCAAGATAAAATGCAGGCATTTGGTTAAAATGGTAACTTAATGCTCCAGAGGTTTAATTACCACCACTATATAATCAAAATCAACATAGAGTGCAAGCTGTAGCTCCCAACTCCAAAAAGAAATTCAGCTTCCCACAAAGCAATCAATAAAAAGAAGATATATAGCATGTGCTAGGATTTTGTGGTTGTTCCCACAGCTGAACTTGCAAATCTGCTATTGCTAATGGTTTTCTTTCAAACCTCAGGTTCTCCCTTAGCTTTTATCAAACTCCAGAGCTCCTTATTTCTACATTTTAACTTTCTCTGTGTATAATATCTATATCTGTGTATAATATCTATATACACAGTACTGAATTAAGGGAGTTCACAGTGTTGGAAAGTAAATTTCAATTATTTTTTTTCTGTACCAACAGAAAACAGTGAACTAATCTCAACAGTGGTGATTATTGAAACTTCAAAAGGGCCTTGGTTGGAAAAAGTGTCATAAAAGCAGGGATATCTTCTGGGCTGGGGCTGGTGTGATCCCTGGCATGAACCTCCACAGATCAAGAGATCCATCCTCCTCCATTGCAGTTACTGGTGCTTTTCTTTAAGGACCTTAAGACTTCTGGATCATAAGACCAGCTTGGGTCTTGCTTAGGACAGTTTTCCCTTTGCAAGTCGAGATTCCTTTTCTCCAGTGCCTTCTTCCAGTGCATTTTCTGAATGTCATTTGCTGTGCCAAGTGATGATCCCTGTGAAAATTGCACATGTTCTATATTTTGTGTGCTCCCTTGCAAGTCAGGTTTTTTTGAGAGCAAAGCTTTTAGATGTCCTGTAGCCATGCCCCTGCCAGGCACCAGGGCAGCTCTCTCCAACCAAAGGTGTCCAGCATAGGTACTTTTAATGCAGTCCTCTGGCCTCTGCCAGGGGCTGACCCTGAATTTATATCCTGGGATGCTCCCAGATGCTGCAGTAGCAAACACAGAAGTTGCTCTCCAAAAAAACTTTGCTATGATTTCTGCCGGTAAGGAAGGGTTAATTTTCCTCCTCATCAGCCCCCCATAAAAAGCAGCACATTTTGTGACCTGCCTCCTACTGACTTGTGGAAATAAGAGATACTCTATTAGCAATCCTTGTCCAAACAGTGTTGGACTGGTTAGCGCCAACACCTTCCATCCAGCACTAGTATTTGTTTTTCCATGCTCTTAATCTTAGAAATTGAATTGAGTCTGATAAAAGTGACTTCCTGAATATTGCATAACAGTTTACGTCTGTCAGGAGGGAAGACAAACAGACCTGACCTTGAACTTGAAAAGTTTCCTCCCAGCAGGTAAAAGCTTCCAAAAGTCTGAGCAGGGGCTCCTTGCCCCCTCGCTGTCCTGGGGCAGCAATGAGGATTCCCTGGCAGCTATTCTCTCCATTAAAAACGCTCTGTAAAATGCTTTGGATCCTCCTCTGCGACCTGAGAATCCTCCAGAAAGAGCTGCAGCAGGAAGGCAGCCTCATGTTCTTGCTCCAAAAAGGAGACAGAGGAGAAATCCTGTCCATATCTGGCAGGGTTTAGCCTCCAGGGATTAATTAAAGGCTTTTTCAGTTTTTCTTTCAAACCTCACAACATTCATCCCTGCCTCACTGAATAGGGAAAAGGGAGAGGCATTTTCTCTGGTGAAGCACCAGCCTGTTTCAATTTTCAGTTTTACATTGCAGTAATATGCTTTTCCTAAGGGAATACCACAGGAAGGGCAAAATTTGGCTTCTCACCATTGGAGCAATACGTCATTAAAACAAGCTGGAAATCTGAGCAGCGGGCAAAACAAATTCCCTAAACTTAATAATTCCCCTTTCCTTGATGTTTCTGTCCCCTCTTCCCTGCTCACAACCTAGGCAGGTGGAGGTGCTGGCAGAGCCAGCACGGGATGATGGAGTGGGTGATGCTGCTACAGGGAGGTGTCCTGCATCTTCTGAGCTGCTGGCTCTGCTGAGGCTGGGACCAATGGCAGCAAAATTCTTTCTTCTATGACCCAGGCTTTTAGTGATGGCTGCAGTGGGGGAATAAGGTGCCACCTGGCTCCCAGGACTCCCTGTGAAACATTTGGGGTCTTTTGCACAGCTTTCCCCAATACCTGAAAAGTGCAGGGCTTGGGGGGCTCTATTTTTTGGGCAGTATCCTGAGGAAGCACCACAGCTCCCTGCTCAGCCCAGCCCGAGTGTGTGCGTGGTGCCCTGAAGAGCCCCTGGCTCTGCCCTGGCTGCAGTGTTTGTTTTCTGACCCCATTACCTATTCCAATTTGGATTTCAGCTGCTTAGGCTTGATTATTTTAAACCCCTCTATCTGACTATCAGCAGCCCAGCCAGGCCAGATATGTGGATCCTGGGGGATCCCAGGCAGTGTTGCAGAAGGATAATTTGCCTCTCATTCATGTTTCTGAGGGGGCTTGTCAGTTGAGAGGGCAGGGGAAGAGTTACAGGGATATTCCAAACAGGGGGCAAGGCAGCTCCCTGTGTCCCCTGTGGCACAGCCTTACAAATCTCAAACTTTGCTGCAGAATGGAGTACTGCTGCAGAATTTGCTGCTGTGGGTGTGTGGAGAAACATGTCCTGGCAGGCGCCCAGCACCCCCAGCAGATCTCAGTGATGGGCACCACGGCACACACTAACCCAGGCTGGCACAGCAGGATGCTTCTGGAAGCAAAACAGCCCATGGACACACTGGCATGGCAGTCTGGGGACTGGTTTGGCTGCCCCCAAACCAGGCATCCCTGTGCAACCTTTCCAGAGCTGCCTTGCTCTTGCTTTTCGGTTTTCTATTGTTGTCCTAGAGCTGTTTTCCTCCTCCTCCCCCAGCAGGATGAAGAAGCCTCCAGCTGGCCTAGGAGGCTTATCAGCTCTGTCTGGCTGGGTGTTAACTGTTTATTTGCATAAGTACCTGTCCCAGTCATATGCCGCTTGCCTTTGTGACTCACTGGAGTTGTTTATTTTTCCTCCATCAGCCGGGCTTGCGGCTGCTGCTCCCCGAGGTGTGCCAGGGCAGATGCCTCAACCCCGGGATGCCTGCGGGATGCCTGGCACGCTTGGGGCAGGAGCTCACCCTCCCCGGCTCACTCACTCCTCTTGCTCTGCGGGACCAGCTTGGAAATTAAATGTGTAACTGTTCAGATCCTGTTTTCTCCTGGCCGTCAAGAAAAAATTAAAAACCCCCCCCCCCCCCCCCCCCCCATTTCACACTTCGGCAGCTGTCCCTGGCTGGGGAGAACAAGGCTTCCCCTGGGACCACAGTCCCAGCTCCTGATACAAGGAAGGGTGATGCGTCTGGATCGAGGGCTGGGTGATAGGAAGCTGCCTCTTCCCTGCTGATAGCACTCATAGAGTCATAGACTGCTCTGAATTGGAAGGGACTCACACAGAACACCGAGTCCAACTCCTGGCCCTGCACAGGACAACCCCAGAAATCCCATCATGTGCCTGAGGGTGTCATCCAAACATTCCCTGAGCTCCGTTAGGCTTGGTGCTGGGGCCATTCCCTGGGGAGCCTGTTCCAGTGAACGATCACCCTCTGGGTGAAGAACCTTTTCCTCATATCTTTATTTTAAGGAGCTGAGATCCTTAAAGCGTTTTCTGAACTCAGGTCTCAGCTCCAAAGGCAGAGGCAGTGTAACCTGCAAAACCAACTCTTGCTAAGGCAAGCACTGTGCAGCTCTGCCCCAAGTGTTGGTCGTGACCGCAGAGTCACCTCCTCAGCTAGGAGCCAAGTGATCTTGTTTCTGCTCATTAGCTCTGAAAGGTTTTTCCATCCATAATAAGAAAGTCATTAATGTTAAACTTCTGCTGCCAGGTAAGATTGATTTGAAGATTATAACCACTATAAAGGGGGGATGCATTGCATATACAATTTGTTAAAGTCCTGGCATGCAGGAATTGTTGCTTCAATGGTTACCTGTCATCTGTGGAGCTCACTGAAGTTCATCCATGGAGCTCAGACAGACGCAGGGCTGCTCAGCCACCTGGAAGGGCTAGCAAAGAGTGGCTACTTTCAAAGGGAAAGGTAAATTCAAATCAGTAGCATCCTCTGCAGAAGGGCTGTAATACTATCCCAGGAGATGACAGAAGTAGTGATCTAACATGTCTTCATGCTTTTGTTGCTGTGATATTTTACTAGTATGATGCACAGCCTACAGGTCCTCAGTGCTCACAGATGGGAAATGCTCAGTGTGGGACACCCTCTCCAAGGAGCTACCAAGACTGACATATCTTCTCCAGAATGTGGCCCAGAAACCTGGGTGCAGATGTGAGGTGTGTTCTGCAGATGTGTTTCACTTCCCCTCCATGGCTGATGCATCAGTGAATCAGCTGTCTTTCATCCAGCCTCTTCTTTAGCCATATATTTTTGGTGTTCATCACATCATTCATCATATGAAGTGCTTTTGACAATGTACCAGTTGAACCGTGCCAGGTGTGCATTGCTCCTCTGACTGGGAGATGGAATGGATGGATGGATGGATGGATGGATGGATGGATGGATGGATGAACTTGGTGAGAAGAAGGAGGGATTTGGCTCAGCTCAGCGCTTCCAGCCTCAGCTCTGACTGTACGATGTCACAGGGCAGACCAAAGTGTGTGAGAGAGAAGTGAGTGTGGAAAGGAAGATAAAACCAGTAATTTGCTATGAATATAACCATTGAAGAGGATCAGTAGATTTGCTTTGTCCAAATTAAAATGCAGAGAGAGAAAACAGAGAGAGAAAAAAGCAACCAGTACACCATGTGAACCATTCAAAAAGTGGTTAAAGGAGCAGAACCACAGAAAGAAAAATTTATGAAGCCAGGAGAGTGCTGCAGGAATCTCATTATGAAATATAATGTTAAATTGTATATCAAGAAATCATCGACTTTCCATCTTTATCTCTTTTCCTTAAATGCATTAGCAACCGACTTGTCTTTCTGGCTACTCTTAGTACTTTCTAAGCCAATGTTTCCCATCCCATGTGCTTCCCTCATCCAGGCTGGGTTTGCTGCTTGGGATGGAGTGTCTATGCCAGCCCCCCTATGGTTAAAACCAACCCTGTAAGCAAACCCTCATAATTTTATTTATGACTTTTGGATGAGATAATGGTTTTCCACTTTGAAAAGAAAGCTCGCTACTTCAACATTTATTTTCTATAAATGCCTTGGCATTTATATTGCAACAGGAGACTACTCAGTGACATTATCTGATAAATATCGTGTTATACAGCTGCAATTTACAATGCATATATTTTTAACGGTGCTTCTAAGCTAAATTAAATGCTTCTAAAATATGGTACTTAAGGAAAACAAATGTCTGTTCTAGCAATTTTGTTTTTCAGGGTGCACTATTTTTTTAAAACCAGATACCATCTTCATCCTGTCAGGCAGTAAATTATGCACTTGCACTTTCATAAACTCTCCCCTTGGGAACTTAGTCAATGAAATGGAAATGTCTTTTTCACACCCTCCAATTCCAGAGAAATACTTGGAAATAGCCAACTTGGTTATGAACTGAATGTCTAGAGTGAATCCATACAAAATGTGGATTAATGCAGTCCTGATGCATGTATTTTTTTAGCATATGTACCATCCACTCAAATGGTGCATTGAGTTGTGACTGGGATCATTAATGTCTCCTGGTTTGGTTTTTTTTTTTTAATTGGGAGAGTAATTGCGTGTTCTGTGGTGGGATCTGCAGGTATGAAGATACCCACTGGCACTGGTCTGTGAACCTCCCTCTCAAGGCAGGACACCTGCAGGAGGAGGAAAGCTCTGCTGGTCTATTCAGGGAGTAAAACATGATGGCACTTACACTTTGGTGGATCCTTCCTGGGCTGAGGGTGGGAATGGGAAGGAGAAGGGCTTGCAGTGGTGTGTCCTGCATGTGGGATAGCCTTTCACAAGGGAGAGCAGAGCTACTGAAGCAGCTGAACTCCATGTTCCTTGTAAGTCCCTTCCAACTGAATTATTCTAAATCTACTTCTATTTTCACCATCTGTCACCCAGAACCACAGAGTTTGCCTGTAGCAGTCAAATGTCTTCATATGAAGCCCTCTGTGGTCCAAGGAGTTATGTTACCCCCACCACATCACATGTGGGAAGTGTGAAAAGCCAGCAAAAAGGTAGCAAAGGAGAGAAAGCCAGGCAGGGAGTTGCAGGGGAGTCTGCTGAGTTGCCCAAGGATCCCTTGGAACCATGAGGAGCTACAGCAGCTCTCATGTCCCAGGAAGGACGCTGAAGCTGCTCACCTGACTACTGATGGTCCTAATTTTCCCAAGTCTACCCTTAAAATCCCTCCAAAATCCCCAGCTCCTGCAGCCTGGGGAATTAATTAGATGTAGGATGTATTAGATGCATTGGGCAATAGCAGCAAACTTAGAGAAAACAGGAAAATCAACAACAACAAAAACATAAAAGGAATCTTGAAATTTGGCAGAAAAAAAATGCAGTGCAAAACCCACAAGAATGTGAGTATCTTTGCACAAAACCATTTATAGATGCATTCCTTAAAGGTAATCCCTTCAGACAGAGTGAGGCTGCCATTTCTTTGAAAGATATTAAAGCAGCTGTTGCTAGAACATAGAAAATTACTGAGCTATCTGTCAAGGGATGGACTTTTTTTTTAATTTACAGTTTATTTTGATACTAAATTTCCAGCTACTGAAGGTAATTGAGACTGCAAACAAAATCTCACTATCCACTGATCTACCAAATCAAATTTTTTTTTCCTGTAAGAATAGTGTTTTCCCTTAGCTTCAGAGAGGGAAAGAATTATGCAGAATGAATGAAAAAGAAAAGGGATTAGTTTATATAATGACCATAGCAGCCATCTCTCCCTTGATCTGTTATAGTTCATTCTCGAAGATGCAAATATTATTATTGTAATTTAGAACAGAGCTTGTTCATTTTCCTTCTGCTGCATCTGCTTACTATTCTCCAAATTAACACATATTTTAATAAAAACTGAAATATCCTGACTATATTTGGGATATTGGAAGACCCCAGCTGGGATATGGATGCAGCCAGATTCTTATCATCTTTGTGTTCCCTCCTGGAATGACTGTGCACTGCCCTGATCCTCAAAAGGAATTAAAGTAGCCATGAGACTATTTTGATGACTTCTGGCTACCAGAGGCCTCAAAAGAGGGCATCTAAGGGAGTAAATTAGCAGCTGTGTGGCTGCTGGGCTGTTTACAAGTTACGTGGTGTTTCTGAGTGATCTCTAGGAGCTCTGTCATTGGAGCAGCTCCCTGCTCCCTGATGGTCCTCCCAGGGAGGGTGGTCCAGGGCTGGGTGGGTGTTGCAGTAGGAAGGGGCTAAGGAAGCTGAGCTTCCCTCGTGTTTTATTTAATAGCTAAAGTCAGAAAACAGAATGTTTCTAAAGGTCTTCAAAATGACATTGGATTTATGCTCTCTTTGGGGACTACTTGCACTCCCATGGACCAGACCATCCGTCTGGTTCTCCTATACTATGGTTATCAAATTTGTTGCCAACCTGACAACTGGGCTTTCCTCCTTCTCTCCCTTGTCTGCACTGAGATTCTCACTGCTTTCAACTCTTACTGAGAGATTTTTTTAAACCAAGTGTTGCAGATGAACTATTTCGTATGCTTGTTCTCCTGAAGTTGCTTTAACACTTTTGTAGCTCTAAGGTGAGCCAATTCACCCCTAAAATCCAGATATTCACACCTAATCACTCCACCACGATGCTCCCCCAAGATGGGAAAGCAGCTGTGAGGTGACAGCTTTGCAGTATTTTGGGGGATTCGGGGTTAGTGACGGGATTTAACTCTGCACAACTCATGCAAAACTCACAGACACCCTGTCTTTCACTTCAAAACATCCGTTAATTCTACTTGCGTGCTCATCGTCGAAAGGCTACCTGTATTTTTCCTTTCAGGTTTGTGAAAATAAGCACCGGTGAATGAAGATGAAAGAGAAATGTTGCTGGTTTCTTTCCTGGAGATCATATTTCTTACTTGTTGCATAACTGCTTATTTTAGCATCAATCAGCCAAGCCTTTGTTGTGCAGACAATTCTGTCCTTTTAAAGGATTTGTGCAGAATTGTTTCATCCAAAATGCTTTTTTGTTGTTGTTGTTGTTTTTATTATTAGATTTATTTCCTCTCTTAGCAAATGGCAACTGACAACACCCTGTCAGAGCTCTTCATAAGTGTTACATAAATGTCATACTATGTAAACTGAGTGTTGAATATAACATATAAACGACCTTTCTGGAGAACCATCCATCAGGTGCTGTCTCTCTGTGTGTGTCACGTTTATGCATTTGTACACAAGCTGTGTTTAAGTGTGCATACATGGTAGCCTAAAATCTCTCCTCCAAAGGGGAGTAATCAAAAAGCAGAAATGCCCAAATCTTGTCAGAGCGACTTCATCTACACCCTTTTGTTGAAGCAGAACAAGGTTTAAATTGCATGTTCAGATATTCTTTTCCTTCTGCATCACTGTATGTGCAGTGAGATGGTCAGCGAGGGGCTCAGCAATGCCTATTGTTCAGCACATGAGCCTAGGCAGAGCACATTATTCAGCGCATTATTCACATGTCTGATCACTTCTGGATTTCACAGCAATAGAAAATACAGCTCCAATATTTTTTCTGGGCAGTTTTCAAAGCAGATCAAGGTGCTCATGCTCTGGATGGTAAAAATGTACTGAGGTTGCAACCAGGCACGCTGTGGCCCTGCCACACTGTGCTGTGACTTTCTTTAGAGGTGTACTCCAGAAATCCTGGAGAAATGGCCCGGAGGGTGGTAAGGATGTAGCATGCTGTAGAGAACCAGAGCAGGAACCTGCAGGTTCCTCAAAATACAGAATTATAAATTTCCTCATGGCTTTTTCTATGGCACTTTCCACTACATTGCCTCAGTGTTTCAGCACCTTAATCAATCCTCCCCAAACACTTGTTCTGAAGACAGGTCAGAGTGACACATGGATGGATTAAGGTCAGTTTTGACTAATTCAGGGTACTCCACCTGAAAAGCGTAATATCTGCAGTTACAGAGCATTTAACATGATACAGCACTTCATACATGCAAGCACAGCACCCACTGCTTCCAGCTGCACAAAGATGCACATCAGCAATTCGGGTTAAAGGTTTCCAGCCATGCAGTGTGGGCAATATAGCCATCAGCAGCCAAAAGTTTGGGTTAATGACTTGTAGTGTTACACAGCCTGTGGCAAGGTAACGAAAAATCTGCTTCTTTGGAAGAGTTTTATCCTTTTGTCACACCCTGCAGCCCTTGCCTTGTTCCTTGGAGAGTCTTTGGTTGCAGATAAGATGAGGATCTGGCCAAAATTTCTTTCCTTTTTGACTTACAGAGCAGACTTGTGGTGTGTAGTTGTAATAGAGAAATCAGAATGTGACAGCGTAACGAAGAACTGCATTAGAGTATGTGTGCACAAGAAAATCTCTAAAAATTGGAATGTCTCACTTTGGACACTTCTGACGTCCAGACCAGACAACACAGTGACCTTCACAATATCCCTTCAGGCAGCCTGTGCTGTAGATGAGGTGGGATCTATAGGGACTTAAAGATGGGCTGTGCTCATGAATCCCATTGCTCTTGTAATCCCAGGAAATGCTTCTTAGCCAGGAACTGAAGTTTCCTGTTCCCGGGGAGGCTGCTGAGAAGGCTCTGACCACCTGAAGCAGCAGGTGTCCCAAGAGCAGCATCTTGAGAGAGTTCACTTGCCAGAACTGGACATGTTTATTGCTGTGTAGTGAACTGCTCTTCAAAACTCAGTAACATGACTTATTTGGGTGGGTTTATATAAAAGACCATAAAAGACTGTTTCATGCCACATTTCAAGACCCTATTTCCAGTGTTAGTCCTAAGAACCACAGAAAGCCCAAAAATGACCAAAGCAATATTCTGCTTTCATCCTTGGAAGTGCCAAAGGACTTGGAATGTTCGGAACACATCCAGCACAGGCTGCCAAGACAGAAAGTTGCAGCCTAATTCATTCAAGTTTGGTAATTTATAAGGAGCCACAATAGGCATGGAAGGTGAGGAGCATCTGCCTAGTAGCTCTGGTTCCCAATGGTTTATAATTGGTAATTCACAGTTTCAGGGCTGACCAGCTTAGTGAATCGTAAGAGATGATGGCAAATTGTCACTGAAAGAGAGTTTTTAACTTGAATTTTAATGTTCTGCAGCAATGGTTTAAAACAGTGCAAGCCAACTTCTGTAGGGTCCCTGGGAGTTGTGGAAGATATATGTTGTACATCCAATTATTATTATATTTATTATATTTATTATTATTATTATTACTATTATTATTATTACTATTATTATTATTATAGAAGCCGTTTCTATCCCGTCAGCACAGTTGCTTTTATCCTGTGGAAAACAGCTGGCAACAGGCAGCCCTGAACCACCCAGAGCCCAGAACACTGGTTTGGGGAGCGCACAGCAGGGTCACCCCGTGCCGAGTTGGGCGGCAGCCGGGCCGCTCCGCACCTCTCCGCGGAAACTCTGAGCAGCATTTTTTGGGGGAACACACACATACACACGGATCGGGGGAGGGGGGGCTCTTTTGCTGCAGTCCTATCCCCAGCCCCGCCGTAGCTCGCCC
>JAHLSL010000025.1:9541589-9553820 GCA_025920805.1 Petroica traversi | reverse complement strand
CGGGCGCTGGGGCGGCTCCGAGCCGGGGGTCCCAGCGCGGGGTCGGTGCCGGAGCCGTGTGGGTGCCGCTGGGGGCACTATGTTCTGTTTGTGTTCCTATTTCTGGGCTGGAAGAACAAACAGGGAAGTGGTTTTTCTGCAGTCTCATTGCAGCTCACAAACAGAGCACATCATTCAGCCGGTGTTGCTCACAGCGTCAGAGGTGACGACGTGGGGACCGAGCGTGGTGCATCCCTCAGCCTGCGGGGAGGCTGGGAAGAGGTGATGACCAAATTTATGTTTTTTTGCTGCAACTTACGCAGGTTTCCGTGCCTGTTCCCTGTGGAAGTGGGAAGCACAGGCATGTATGAATTTCTGTATTTGCTTGCTACAATTCAGAATGCATCGTTCTTGGAAACAGCCTCTGCACAGGGTGCTGGGATGCCACTAAAAATCTCCAAATCTCACGTGGACTTGATGTGCAGAAGAGTTTGCAGGGAGCTGGGAAACACCAGGGGTTCCCCAGAGAGCAGGGCTGGTGGTGGGGCCCGCAGAGGAAGATTTTTGTACTGGCTGAAGGCTGGATGAGGCATTTTGGTTTAGTGTGGATCGGAGTGGGTGCCTGTCCCTGGCAGTGTGCCCAGCTGAGCTCAGGATCTGGGCACAGGCATCTCTGGGTGCCAGGAGTAGTTGCCTACACGTCCCAGGTTGCATGGGCTGGACAAAATTGCATTCCCAAGAGCTCCTCTCCAACCTTCCCCTGCTGTGAGGCAGATCCAGCCAGCCTCAGGCCATCATCTTCATTTTAACACCAGTCCCGGTGCTAATTTGTCCAGGGACATAGTGATTTACATTTGTTTAGGCTGATGAAGGGCCATCATCTTCCTTGACTTAGCATTTATCTGCCTTTCTCAGCTTGAACAAAGGCAGTGCTAAACATGTGTTGGTTTGCAAGCAGTTCAGTATTTTGGTTTCCAGACATTAGCTAGGGCTATGCCTGTGGATTTGAGTTGCAGACACTTTAGGGGGATGTTCATTTGTTTATAAAAGAAACCCACATCTGTTTCTGTTTGAATTTTTTAAGCAAGTCTACATAGAAACCTTTCACTTGGTTTCTGGCTCTGTAAAAACTAGATTTTGGGCCAAGTTTGACCTAAGAGTGACCTTTTCAAAGTATTACAAATTTTTTTGGTATTTGTTTATGACTTTATTAATGATGCCATGTGGGGAATGGGTCAGTTAAAGGTGAAATTAACTTCTAATGTAAACAAAAGATTAATTTTGGAACAGAGACCATATTTTGTGGGGAGTTAAGATGCTCAGTAGTTCACCAACCGAATTGCTCCTGAGAGCTTCTGGGAGCTGGAGCTCCAGCCCTGGGAGGGATGTGGACAGTGGGTCCTCCCTGCCTGAGTGCCAAAAGAGTGCTGGGAGCTCAGCCCCCATCAGACTTTATAACTATTGGATACAGATGAGGAAATTGCCTCCTTACCCTTCTACTGTAAATTCCTTTCTAAAGTGCTGTGTGGTTTATTAGTGTTTGGCTGCTCAAGGTGAGTCCCTCAGAAAACAAAATTGTCTTAGCACAGCCTGGAACATAACCATTTTCTGGAATGGCCTAGTTTTGGCCAAAACTTTTGCTCCCTTCAGACACACAGTAGTTTGTGTGCCATCCCCTGCCCAGCCTTTCAGTGCTGCTGTTTAGAGATGTCCTTTCTTTGTTCAAGCCAGAATGTCATTCAGAAATTTAATGCACTTTGGTTTGGAGGATGCTGTCTTGAATCCTGCCAAACAATGGCAAAATGATTTACTGAAGTACAGACGCTATTTTTACCTGCAGTATGAACCACTTCTGTATGTGAATATCAATTCATCCTGTTGCTTAGTGAGTGTGTTAATTCTGTAGGCAGGTGTAGGACAGCAGCAGAATGCAGGGACCAAGTTCAGTAAGAGCAATGATCAGTGCATCTCCTCATATATATCAGAGCCAAAACCAGTGCCAGCCTCCTGCTACCTGTGCTGAGCACTGATTGTAAGCCTTTTCCCTGCCTTGGAAAGAGAGTGATGTCAGTGATGCTGTCTTTCTGTAAAAGCAAAGATGGGAAACCTGGGAAATCTCACTGGCTATCAGTAGCACTCCTTTGCTTCTGCTCAGGTGGTTTGTTTTTTTTTTTTTTCCCTCTTGGCTTATTTAATGTCTGTGATTTGGAACTCCAGAATCAAAAAAAGCATTGCTCTGTCTTTGTGCTCCAAATGTGTTTGACACTTCAGACTGGTAGAAACCAGTTTAAAAGGTTGAGGTAGGATTTTCACTAGAAGTAAGTAAGCTGCAGTTAGAGCTATCTTCAATTTCATTTCCCCCAAGCAAAAACTAATGACTACTTGGAACAGGGCTGGTTTAATAATGTCTGTTTCCTCCTGAATCACTGGGGGAAAAGTATTGATATTGCCATAATCTTAGAAAGTGCTTTAAGTCACATTTTGTCAGGGCAATGCCTTACCACAACGCTGATAGTTCAAATGTTGAGGATACTTTGTCGTATTTTCCATTCTCATGCTGTGATAGCATGTTTATTGTAAAATACAGCTCTTACAAGAGTTTTATATGCTTATGTGGAACACTTCCTGATGTTTGGGGGGAAATGTCATGCTCTAGCTTGCCATCCCAGTCTGTGTGTTGCTTGTACCTGCTGCAACCAAACCGCACAAACCCAGTGTTTCATTGGCATTCCCACTTACCATTTGTAGAAGCAATAGTGGGTATGACAGAGGAACACATTTAAATTCTTCGAAAATATCTCAGAAAGTACCAGGAAGATTTCCATGAGGTTAAGATTGTTTTCTGTGGATGTATTTTGGCTTACAGCCTGTTGGATTGTTGTCTGGCCCACAGGTAGCCCTTTCCATCCAGAGCCACCCAAGCCCTTTATTGTGGGCCATATTGATCAGCCACCAACCACACTGGTAAATTTTGGATCTTCAAAAGTTAAAATACTTTTCTTTTTTTTTTTTTTTTTTTTTTTTTACTTTGAGTTCTGAGTGCTTGATTCCTAAGGGGTGAATTCAGGAGAACCTGCTGATTTCAAGTGCTCCTGTGGCTTGTTCAAAGTCTCAAAGCAAATCAGCTGAGCTTGAAACTGGTCTCGTCATCAGTGCAGTGGTACCCGCTGCTGTGATTTTTAGCTCTGAAAGGATGGAGAAGTCATGGCAGCTGTGCAGAAGCCACTTGCTCACCCCCTGCCGGCGGTGCTGCCACAGGGAGCTCCTGGCAGAGCAGTGCGCAGTGATGGGAGGTGCTTCGGGCTGCCTGTGTGACAGAAACTCCGAGTCTTAAAAGAAATAGATACCGGCTGAATGGGAAGATGAGTCAGAGGGTAAAACCCCAGGTTTGTGGTACACAGAGGTTCTCTTCAGCTGTGGGATGCTCGTACTTCCCCCTGCAGACATACCAAGAGTGTGCAGTTTCCATGTTCTCTCTTCACATGTCTCAAGTTTGTGGCTCAGCCTAGTGGTTCAATGACTTATTTTCTCCCATCCAGCAGCACCACGGTCCCTGGTAGGGCATCCTCCAGTCCATGGTGGAGCTTTCTCCCTTGGCAGTGTTCTTGCAGAGGAAGAGAAATTTCAATGCAAATTCTGCATAGACAAATTTCCATGCAAAGCTGAGTGATCCACATGCGCCTACTGTAACTACTGGGAGTGGGAAAAGCTGATAGAGACAAAAAGTTTTCTAAAAAATCCATGAGAATTTTTTTCTTCCTATTTTTTAGCCTTTCAGTAGCTGTCTGTCCTGAGGGTAAGGACTGACTAGTTCTGGGGTAAGAGGGTGTGCAGATATTGAGATAGCAATGCTTTGCTGTTAAGATGAGTTTTCTGGATGTTAAGTGTAATGTTCAATTTCTTTTGTTACAGATGGAAGAAAAACGACGCAAGTACTCCATCAGCAGTGATAACTCAGACACCACTGACAGTAAGACCTTTAATTCAAAGCTTTGAACAAGATTCACCTCCAGCAGTCAAAATGCTTGAATAATTACTTTACAAAGAGTGGAGGAAACTGCATTTACTGGGAAGTCTCTGCACAATGAATAGTGTGCAGGGCTGGGTTTGTCAGAAATGCATCAACAAGCTGATATCAATTTATTTAAACACTTGGCTGTGGTTCCTCTTAACTGATGAGAGTGTCTCCCTCCTGTGAGGAGTCTGGGCGAGGAGAGCTGCTGATTGCAGATCTTCTAAAGGAGCAGCAAACACCCTTTGTAGATGAGTTGTCCTTTCCTGTGAGCTTCAGCCTAGTTTGTGCTTGATTTCGGTTGTACCAAGGAAAGGGAAGTTTTTACTGGAGCCAAACTGGAGCCGCATTGTTCCCTTCTTGCAAACTGAAGAATGATGTGGGAAAAGGGATAAGGCTTAAGCCAGCAAAGCTTGCAAGCCCACGCTTGCTTTTCGACATCTACCTTACTTCATCCTCATTCAGGAAGGCAGAGAAGCATGTGTTCAACAATAAACATGTGCAAATGTGCTGAATTTTGGCTATAAATAGAGCACTCTCCTCTCCCACTTATCCCAGGGTTTCACCCGCTGCAGACATACCGCAGTGCCTCAGTGTTCAGTACCCTCTAGGCACCAGCCTAATCCCTTGTCTGGACTCCAGAGTTTCTTTCTAGTTGCTCTTGGTTTCTTACAAATGTCACAGTAATTTCATCTGGGCCGTGCTGGGAATTTGCTCTCCACACTTCACAGGATCTGGCTGCTGAATATCCGAGAACGAGAGGGACTTTACTAAAGACACTAAACTTCTGGACCTTTTCCTAACAGGATGATGAAGAGATTACAGGGGGTTATGGAAAGGCTGATCTTGCTGAGTTTGGCTGCTGTTCCCACAGCTTTAGCCAACAAAATTGTCAGTGTGAGTGGAGTTTGCACCACAACTGCCGACAGGAACCTTCTGTTCCGCTGCCAGTGGGGACCCCCATCCTGCTGGAGCCCTGGGGGGCCCTGGGTGCTGAGCTGTGCCTGTGGAAAGAGTTTCAGGCTCTGTCAACACCACTCTCCTCTCATAAAGTGAAACATCTCTATCTCAGGGGTTTGTTTTGGAAGCCATGCTCCAAACTTCCCATCTCCTAATCCCCAGATGCTCAAAGGCTTATGGAGCCGAGCTGTGCTCGCTGTCTTCGCTGCCTTTCGGGGGTAAGGCATCTTTAATCATGGTATTAAACAACATGGCCTTACCTCTGTTTGTCTTGGTTATTTATGCTGCAGGTGATATCTAAGCTGTTGACAAGTGCTCTCCTGCAGGATAGCTGTAAACAGAGGGGTGACCTTCTTTTTCATGCCTCTGCCAGGAAAGGTAGTCGTGGTGTGCTATCCAAGCCTGTACAGCTGTAGCATCACATTGTAGCTTGAGAAGAAGGGGCAAGGTGGAAATTAGTGACTGATCTCTCTGTGAAAACTGTGGAGATGCTGCTGCTGCACTCCATGGAGCAGCTTGCTGAGTAAAGCAGTGAGTCCATGTGGCTGCGGCATAGGGATATCTGCTCTGGGCGTTGTCTACATAGTCCTGTTATGCTCTGAAACGTTAAAAATAATTTCATTTATATGGAACCTTCTTTAATGACATCTAGCCTGAAACAAAATGTCTTCTGGGAACAGGTGATGCTCCCACATTTGGTCTTCACTGTGTGAAGTACAGGAAAGTGCACTACAAGTAAAGCATACAGGGTGAGCTGGTGCATCTTCCCCTGCCAGCAAAAATAGGCATGTGAGATTTACCTGGGCTCAGCTGCTGGAAGAACAGATACCTTCCCCCTGCAGTGGTACCAAAGCCTGATCCCTAGGTCAGTTCAGCTCCTGGCCAGAGCCCTTCATGAGGTCCTCAGGTACCTGGCTCCATCGTGTTTGGATGTTGCTTGTGTGCACGGTGTTGTTTCCTCCTATTTAGCCCTCCAAAGATAAAATCAGTTTTAAATAGGCCTATTGATAGTTATTTTGTTGCAACCCCACATAAACATTTTTATATAGTGAAATATGGAGGGGTCCTCCTATGCACAAGACTGAACTGTCATCATTATTGTACAGAAAATCCAATAATCAGTTTGTTATTTATTATTAACAAATTCAGTCTTATATTTAAGTGATAATGACGCAAATGGGTTGGAAATAAAGATTAGTAATGTAGTAGTACCAGCACATTTCAGACTTTAGCTGCCCTTCCCTTTGGCAGGTGGTAGCAGTGGAGATGATACTGCACAAAAAAAATGTCATGTCAAGGCATTATTGCTGATCCAAAGTGCTGTTTGAGGCTGGAGCAGTGGGGCTGGTGACAAAGGTAAGGAAAAAACTTTGACTCTTTCCCAGGTAACGTCTCTCTGTTGCCTTGTTGCAGGTCACACCACATCCACCTCCAGATGCTCCAAAATTCCGAATACCAAATCCCCCTGGTCACGGCAGAAGGAGAAGAAGCCCTCTGAGGTATGCAGGCTTTTTGGCTTTTCCCTAAGGAGAGTTTTCCCATGGAACTGCACTTGTCCAGATGTGGCAGCCAGTGTGCCCATGGCTGTCTGTGGTTCTAGGACATGTATCCCAGAGAAGCCAGAGCCACAGAGCTGTGTTGCTGAGCCACAGCTCCCAACAGCAGTGTCAACCCCAGCTCTCCTGGGGAGGGAACTGGTGGAGATACACGATGAGCATCTCTGGTGAAGGGAGGAGGTCCTTGTGCCCACTCCGTCCCTATTGATGCAAATAAAGTGAAGTTAAGTTTGGTGGGACTGGGAGGTCCCACAGTACTGGGGTGTCTGCATACCAAGGTACCCTGGTTTGGGTGGCCTTTCATTAATGTCACAGGTCACAGCAGTAGTAGCAGGGGAGGGTAATGTAGAGACTTCTCCCCAGGAACAAGCAGGAAGCATGGAAAGCTGTGAAATGAGAGACAGCGCAGCTGAGTTGTAGATTGTTTTGTGTTGGTTTTCCCCTCTCACTGGGTTCAAGTGCATTATGCTGAGGCCATCAGTGTCTGACCTTGCTGGTATGGGCACTGCTGCCTGAGTTCACCTGCTGGCTCTATAGTCCTGGGTCTGGGCCTTGGGTGAGAGGAGCTGTTTGTCTGCAAGGCTGTGCTGGAAGGGGTGGTGCTGTGTCCTGTTTTCCTTATGTCCCTCAGATACATTTCCACTAGCCATGGAAACTATACCAGGCATGAGCTGCTGTTGTAGCAACCACAGTGTTTGGCAGTGGTCATCTTCATTTCAGCAGCAGCATGAGCAAAGCCAGAGGGACATTGTTCTTACATTCCCTTCCCTCTGGACTGGGGTCTGGAGTCAAACAGTGCTAAGTTTAGAAGCAGATGAAGCTGGCATGGCTCATGTGAACTCCCCAAGTCCTCCCCGTTTCACCTCTCCTGACGCTGTGGCCTGGTGAGCACAAACCTCTGTAATGTCTTCCTTTTGCATAAAGCTGAGTAAAGATTTTGAGGTTTTCCTGTGGTCACTGCCTGAATTACAGCTGCACTTGGTTCTTAGTGCTGTGACAGGTTCACATTGATATATCTGTGTTGGCAAAGGACACGGACTGAAAAAGTCCAAGTGCCTTGTACCCAAGGGAGGGACTGGAAGGCTGTTACTACCATCTGAGTTAGTTGGAAACACTCCAGAGAGCAAGAACCAGGAATGCAGATGTCACTGATTGCTAACAAGGCTGTTGGAAAATTGAATATTAGCACTAGTAGTGTTGGGTTTTGGTTATAGATGCATCTCTTCGTGTGGAGGCAGGGGAGATTTCTGGGAGCTGAATCCTCTCTTGGAAAGAGAAGCATTTAGGGTATCTCCTCCTTCTGTGGCACCGTTACCCCACTCAGAAATAACTGCCCATCCCTGTGCTTGATGTGTCAGTAAAGGCCTAGGGTGAGCCCTTTTGGTGCTGTCAGGAGTCCCTGCCACAGAGATGCCTCATGTTAGACGTGAGAGGATGTGACTCGTGTCACGATAGTGTCATAGATGCCACATTGCTGCTGCTCAGTAAAATCCTCCTTCAAAATTTGGGGCATCTTTCTGCCTGCCCACTGGTGCAGACACATTTTTTTCTTTAATATGTGTTTGTTTAATTAGCCATCTAGAATTTTACCTGGCTGTTACTGAATGTAAGTCCAAGATTCCAAGTGAAAATGCTCTGTACTTGATAAGAATGGTAAGACCAGATCCAAGTTGTTGCTCTACAACAGCTGGAGTGAAAACTAGATTTTAGTTCATGGCACCTGGGGAGACATTGGATGCCTGCAAAGGGCTCATCCGTTTGTGTTATGCTCCATTATCCCCTGAGAAGGGCTCTCAGTGAAATGTAACTGTGGAACAAATAAGGTGGAGCAAAAGCTAAATTGTTCCCAGCTTAGCAACGGTTGGGACAGAAAGTAAACCTCTTTGGCTTATCTGAACTGAAACTCCAGGGGAATTTGGGGAGGCCATGTGTGACTATGCAAGCTGGAGTTTGGCCAGGATGCTCAAGCTGACAAACCATCTTTTACCAAAGCATGGTGGGCACAAAAGCAGGTGGAGCAGTCCAGATCTTTGCGGTGCTCTGCTCACTGTGCATTGCCCATGCACTTGCTGGTGTCTAGATCTGCTGGAAATGAGCGCCTGCTGAAACTCAGGGGTCAGGAGATTGTCTGAGATTGGATATAGTATTGCCCCAAGACCTGCAGCAGTGCAGGGAGATGGTTTGGAGGTCACTCCAGTATTAATTTCCTCTCCAGCAACATCTTCCAAACTTCTCTATGAGTGACTCAACTTCTGCTCTTCCTGTGAGAACCCATGAACCTGTCTGGTCCATGGGTGGGATCTGCTGCTTGTCATCCATGAAA
Source organism: Petroica traversi (assembly GCA_025920805.1). Classification (NCBI taxonomy): domain Eukaryota; kingdom Metazoa; phylum Chordata; class Aves; order Passeriformes; family Petroicidae; genus Petroica; species Petroica traversi. The sequence goes on along the minus strand of JAHLSL010000025.1, from coordinate 9,544,990 downwards.
AACTGCAGGGTTTGGCACATTCTCCCCAGGAGCACTGGGGGATTTCAGGCATAGACTGGGCTGGGATTCATGTCCTTTTCAAACAAGTAGTGAGAAATGTGAAACGTTTCACATGTGAAACATGTCAAACTACTTCACATGAAATAGTGAATCACCTTTTCTTTTGTCCATCCTCCTGAGGATGGAAACCACAGGAGAGTAATAGGGAGAGCAGATATTGACCCTGTCAGCCATTTTGGGTCTGGACATGTTTTCGAACAATAACTCACACTCCAGGTTTTCACATAGCTTTGTAGCTTTATCAAGAGCTGCAGTGGGTGCAGGCATGTCCTGTGGGATGACCGTGGTGGAGGATGGGCTGGAGATACAGGGGGTTCTTGTGTGTGTGGACCCACCAACCTGTCCTGCCCTTCTCCAAGTCAAGTCCCCATTTCTCTGGAAGCTGCTGTTCCAGAGAAACAGGCATTCCCCCTGTCAGCTGGGGCAGGAAATAAAAAAAAATCCACAGTGTTAGTGTTACATAGTTATTAGTCAGGTCAGGGGGTGATGTTTATTATGAAAGACTCTGTGAGAAGGGATTATAGACATTAAAAACCACCCGATACAAGGCATCTGGAAAAACAAGCTTCTTAACGTGGAAAAGTACTGAGCTGTTTGTAAACATCCGCGGAGGGGCCATGGCCAGGGAGGGTGATTATATTTATCTGTGCCTGTCACGGGGCTTTGCCAGGGCTCTTTCCTGACTGTCCCAGGCACCAGGCCTCTCTCTTGGCTCTCTCCCTGACAGAGGTGACAGTTGTCCTCCCCTGCCCCTTGCCTGGGCAGCAGAGCCTTCAGGGCTAAAACCTGATGCTGATGGTGCCCTGGGCATGGCCCTACTGCACTGCTTTGCCTGAAGGCAGAGGATGGATGTGGGCAGCTGCCAACAGCTTCTTGCATCTGCAGTGGTAGCAGTACCAATCTGGTGATTTTAATTAATATCATTAGCACTCTTTTGTCTCTTAACTTGTCTGCAAATGGAGCGTGGTGGCTGGTACCCATGTCCCTGAGTCCCTGCTAAGAGTTGCTGGTCATACTCCCCACCCTGGGAGCTGGAAGGAGGGGACTGGTTGCTCAGGTTATCCCTGCCATGGACCTGAATGTGCAGCAGGGAATAAGACATGCCTGAAGGACAGATTTCCGCTGCTGTTAGTGGCACATTAGTGCAGTCCTGCCCCCAGCTGTAGAGCTGCTGGGGATGTGAGCATGAGCCTCACTGGTTTCACTGCAGTCATCAAGCCTCTCTCCTGTTCCTGACAGGGAACAGTTGTCAGTGTCTAAGGAGAGAATCTAAGAACAAGGCAAGTGTGTAATGATAGTTGCTGATTCTATCTGCCAGCTCCCAGCCATCAGTGGCCTGGGGACTCCCTGGTATGCTGCCTCTGAGTCACTGCCTTAACTGCTGTGTTAGTCATTACCTCCAGAGCTATTTGAGATCCACAATGCTCACCTGCACTGCTGGAATATATTTTGGAGGGACAAAAGCCTGCTTTTTTGAGCAGAACACCTGCCTACCAGCCCTCCTGCAGTAATTTCTCAGCTGAAGAGCCCTGCTCAGTCTTGGCTGTGCTGTGCAGGTGCTGCTCATCCCACTGGACATCCTCATTGCCCTTCTCCTTCACTCTGGACAGCAAGGGCACTACAGCTGCAGGCAGGGCTCAGGATGAAGGGGAAACCACAAATTTATACAATTTACATTATTTTCTGCTTGCCTTGTTTAGATATTACTTCCGTGTTTTGAAAGGTGCCTTTTATATCTTTACAAGGATTTAACTCTTTTCCCTTTAAAAAAGTAATTCTTAGTGCATTGGACCATGTTGTTTTCCTCCTGCATGAGGTATATAATGACCCATGCAATGTGACTTTAGTTCCTCTACTCATCTGTGCTTGGAGAACAGCTTTAATGGATGTGGCCAGGCTGGACTGGACATGCTTTTATGGGGCTGGACAGGGAGAAAAATCCATCTCTGTTGAAAGATTTGACTGCAGTTTGGATTTTTCAGTTTTCCCTTGCCAGCATGGGGATAACAGATTAAAACAATTAAAATTGTCTCTGAATTCTGAGAAGGGCTGGACAAAAATGCTTCCTGTTCCTATTTGGCGTTCTGTTGTTCGTAGAATCTTCAACGTCCAGCATTTCAAGAGGAAACAAGACTAGACGAAGAGATGGGAGGCTGGCTCCCAAATGGACATGGGAGTTCAGGATTTCTTCCCCCACAGGCAAATAATATCTGTTTACACGCACACTGCTGGCATTTCCACATTTCCAAACCTTGCTACGAAGTATCAGCACTCCTCTCATTTTGACAAGGGCTGGAAAAATGTGATAGAACAGCAGGGATGTAGGACTGGGAGGTGCAGAGGGGAGTGGGGCAGGGCAGCCAGGGCTGCACCCACAGAGGTGCCCTCTCAAGTTGATAACAAGACAGTTTGTACGACCAAAAACTATTCCCAGGGCTCCCATTGTTCCCATTGTTTTCTCTTTCTCTAAAAATCCTTGTGACTCATGAGCTATAACAAACAATTTTATGCTTGAGAGAGTGAAGGGCTAACAAAGCTGCCTGGAAATGAGGAGGAAGTCCTGCATATGAGGCAGCTGGAGACTTCCCTGGTCCCAGTGTGGATGGAGGAAGGTAGTAATGGTTGGGGGGGTATGCAGGACACAGCTGCCAGGGCTGCAGTCAGGGAGGGAAAAAAGGGTGTTGAGCCACAACTGAAGAAAACCTGTTATCTCAGTGTCAGGAAGCACTCCCACACCCTGCCTGCACTGACCTGCTGCTGCCCCTGCTTGAGAGCAATGATTGGGGCACCCACTGCCCTGCTTGCTATGGAGGACTCATCACTGTGAGATCTCACGTGGCTTCTGTGGGTGTGTGGGCATCAGGGAGCATTACAGATCTGTTGGGTGATGGAGGGAGTCGATTCAAAGGTGAGATCTCAGGTGCAGGCTGTGACCATCCCTTCTCACCTCTCCTGCCTGCCCTCACCCTAGTGAGTGCTGTATTTTCTACATGCACTTCATTTTGAGCTTCTCTTGTCTTACCTTTTGTACCACTGCTTTGCAGCATGGAGTGCTTTGGAAAGAGTTCGCAAAAACCTGTTAGGGACAGAGATGTTACTGTATATTAAAAAAATGGCATCCCATCCTGAAAGGACTGAGCTTATTCCTCTACCCCAAGAGCAAGGTCTGAAAGCTCCAAAGTCAGCTGGGTACAGGTGTGGAGAAAATGTGTAACAGAATTCCCAGCAGCTCAGGAAGCCTGATGTGCAGGGACCTGGCCTGCTGGAGCCCGTCTGTGTTGGGCTGAGCTGCCTGGTCCCTCTGTGGTGGTTTTCTCCTGGGTGGGTTGCAGCAGGCACCT